>RCUC01122914.1:0-51569 GCA_003697995.1 Taxidea taxus jeffersonii
TTTTTTTTGTAGCAAAGTAGAAATATGGATAAGAAGGTATGATGAAGGTTGCTGGGGATCTTTAGGGAGAAGTAAGCAAAAACAAGTTATTCCTAAGATGTTAAGTAATGCAGACAATCAGCATTTTGCAGAATATTGTATGGTGTAAACATCCATAAGAATCAAGAGAAAACAATTCCACTTGAACTTTCAGCATCTGAAAACATAATGGTAAAGAATTTTCTTCAAATCAATAAAAGTAACCCTATAAGTAGAATGAGTCCATCCCAGTATGTATAGACAGGACAATATGGGACATATAGGTGGGCATCAGAAGACTCTACGTTGGGCCAAAATAGACTATTCTTTCAGATATGTTAATGAACAGTCCTCCCTCCAACTTTCATAAATCCACTGCCTGGTTTTCATACTTTAGTGTTCATATAATCCAGTATTTAATTTTCAATCCAAATAACATTGGCTCAGAACCTATCCTATCATGTCTGCAAAGTTCCACTGTTGTTCTACAACATTCCTGTGAATTCATAGATCTTCTATTCTAATGATCATAACCCTCTACCCCTATGTCCTTCTCTCTCAGTCTCTTACTTATCTTGTTTCCTTTGACTCTTATCTCTTTAGCACACATGGACTTAACCATGGAGCAGACTCTTTTCCATGACACCCAAGACTTCACTTTCACAGGATAGTAAGATACTAGACCCAGGGGTAGCAATTAAGGTGGGAGAAGATGTTACTTTTCTACACATTACAGCATATAACTGAATTCTTTCTAAAATGTTTCTTAGGTAATAACCACTATATTTGAATTTCTCAGTGGCTTGTTTTCATTCTAAACTCATTTGATCTTACCATATAGCTGAGTCCCTAAACTCATTTGACCTTACCATATAGCAGAGTTCCTAAACCTACCTTTCAAAGTTTTCTCATATATTCCCATTTCATGTTCACAGAGAAGTAAAATAGGAAAGTAGCAATGACTACAAAGTTGCTACAAAGTTGCTAATACTGTCTGGGTGGCCATGTGGTGCCAGGATGGTCCTATAGTTTACACTTAAGCTGCATCTGCTGAAGATAGGGAGACCTGACAGGCATGGAGGCAGAAACTGTGCATGTGTTAGCCTCATACCAACACTGGAAGTGCAAGTTGTTTTTCTGCATCCTTGTTCTGTCCTGTCTTAGAAATTTGGCACTCAGACTTAAGAGTATCTACGAACTTTTAAAATAACTCTTGCCCTTTTTCTGGAGTAGATAATAAAAGGCCAGTTCTGACTATGCTCGTGTACACTATTATGGACTCAGAAATTAAATAAACTATCTTTAAACATCCTTCTGACAGAGTTGATCCTCTCAAGAGTTTAGTAAGTAGATAGAGGTAACGTAAAGTGCTTCCAAGAATATGGAAATAGGTTTACCCACTGAGAGTGAAGTTAGCAAGAAGCAATGCAGAGTGTAAGAGATTAGTCATCTGTAGAAGTGCTGTAGTGTAAAGCTAAGCAGATTTGGAAATGCCCAAGTTTAAGTAAGACAACTTGGGTAAAAGTTTATAGAAGCAGGACTGGAAAATGAAAGGTGAAATTTAATCACATTATTTAACCAACCTGAAGAACAGAAAAGAATGTTTTGCATAGATTCATAAAGGAAGCCAAAGGGCAAGGAAAGGATGTCAGTGTATCTTCAGCATTATCCAGACCAGAGAGTCCCTTGATGAGTGAATATGGATCTCTTATTGGCACATTAATGTCCGCTGTTGGAATGCAGTAGATTGTACCAGTATACCTTGATATATTTTACCACTAAGAAAATCTACCTACATTGCTTTGCTCTTGATCCATGCTCAGCAAACAACCTTCTGATGATAATACCTGGTTTCCCATGTACATTTTCTAACAGAAGAAGAAATACAGTGGCAGGCTGACATGAATTTTTGGTCAGCTTGGCATTTCCATTAACTTCTCTATACCTTAATTTCCACTTCTACAAAGTGGAATTAATAGCAATGTGTGAGTGAATTAAATTAATTAATGCATGTAAAGTACTTAGAACAGTACTAGTAATACACTTGAATTCTAAATTAAATGTTAAATCTTATCATTGTTGTTATAAATTATTATACTGATAAGAAGCTGAGTTACAGACATGGGAGTTAGTCCTCAAGACTTCATCACGTTTGAGTAGATTGACAAAGCCAAGTACAAATAATGCTGCGGACCTGAGAGAGTAACCTTTACAAGTTACTTCCACTTTGTGAAGACCTGAACCAAGCTATCTCCTCCTTCTTTCTGTATCTCTTCTATATCCCTTCAAAAGAATATGAGGTTTGTAGGATGCTATTTTTGTTTTTAAAGGGTGGGGCACATTCCTTCTACCGCCAGGCTTGGTACTCAAAGTATATATGACATTTATCCTGAATAATTTTTCATTTCAAGTGAGATGAAAATGAGTTGGGGGGAACCACAGATTAGGAGTCAGCAAAATTTCTGTCCAGGGACAGATAGTGAGTATTTTGAACGTTGTGAGCAATACAACCTTGGTCATAACTACTCAGTAAATCTTATCATGAAATCAGCCACAGAAAACATGTAAACTAATGAGCATAGTTGTGTGTCAATAAACCTTTATTTATAAAAGCAGGTTGTAAGCTGTATTTGGTTCACAGGCTATCATTTACTGACCCTGATGATAATTAAAAGAGATGAAGAAATGTTACTAACTAAGCACAGAGAAACTGAAATGATCTGGAACTTGATTCAGAAAAACCAATTCTGATTATTTATCTACCTACTTATGTACTAATTAGAGGATTGTGAATACTACTGAATATTTAATATGAAGGAATTATTGCTAATTTATATATTGACAATAGTATTGTGGTTATGTTTTAAAACATTCTTATCTTTTAGGGGTACCTGGGTGGCTCAGTTGGTTAAGTGTCCAACTCTTGATTTCGGCTCAGGTCATGATCTCAGGATTGTGAGATCCAGACCTGTGATGGGCTCCACACTGAGCATGGAGTCTGCTAAAGATTCTCTCTTTCTCCCTCACCCTCTGCCCCTCCCCACTCTAAAAAATATAAATAAATACATACATACATACATACATAACTTCCTTTTAGAGATATGTACTAAACTATCTCCAGATGAAATGATATGATGAAGATTTACTTCAAAATTATTAGAAGAACAATGGGTTGGGAATATAGATGAAACAAAATTATTCATGAATTGGTAATTATTGAAATTTGTTGATAACAGTGTAGAGTTTTTTATACTTTTTAATATGTTTGCAATTTTCTATAACAAATGCTTATTTGAGGTTAAAAATACATAATGCAGAATCTCTCTCTCTCTCTCTCTCTCTCACACACACACACACACACACACACACACACACATGCACACACACAACCATGCAATAAGATGCAGGATGACAGCTCAAAGAAAAGAGGCAAAAATTTCAAGATAGAGCTAAAAGGATAGAGTATATGACCTAGGACACCCTGTGATGACTTCAAAATTATTGTCTACATGATGTAAAATTATAGTTTAATGAGAGGTGCAGTAGAATATAATTCTACAAAAAATGAAGATTCTGATCACAGGTACACTACATGGAATACTACTTTCTAATTTAGAGGAAAAGGAATCAACATAAGATAGGACCAATAGGCATAATTTCTCCTCAGAGACCCTCAGTGTTGGAATCAAGCCCATGCAAGGAAAACAAACAATGGAGTTGGATGTGGGATCTTCTATGTTAATGTGGTTTTCAAAGCAAAATGCCAGGCCTTTTCACATACTATTCTCTCATCCTAGAATATTTTCCTTGACTTGCCAAACTCTCCCATCATCAGTTTAAGGCTTGTTCAAATGTCATCTCCAGGCAGAGTTTTACTCCCTAATGCTCTGACTGCATTTATCACTCATATCTGGTGGTATCATAATTTATCTGTTTACTAGTCTATTATCTTACTCCAACTATGCTCATAACCCTTTAAAACAGAGATAGCATCTTCTTGGTATCCTGAGTAGCTTGCATAAGGCCCAATTCATTACCAATTATCAAAAACGTCTTAAATTAATCCATGTTTATTGACAGAAGGGAAGCAGTGCTAAGCACTGTTGATCCTGGACATGCCCAAAGGGTCACACCTGGTCCTCAACAGGTTTCACTGAACTCTTCCCTTTCCCCCGTGAAAGTATTCCTACCAGGCCAGTGTAATGTTACCTTTGTCATTAAATCTTTCCCAACCATCTTTTTTCTCTTCCTTGCAATATCAATATGCTCTTGGCAGTGTGTGTTTGTGTTCAAATGGCAATTTTAAAACACTAGTATTTGAAGATATTTCTCTTGTGTTCACTAAATTCTGATGTGTGGAGAGTAGGGGCTATGCTTAGCACAGCATTTATGTGGTATTAATTCTCAATAAACATGTTTCAGTGAATGCAGCAATGAGTTGGATTGCTTTATCCATACACCTCAAGCTTCAGATTGGTGTCAAGAGTTTCCGGCAAACCTTTAATCAATTTATTCAGTCTATATTCTAGAACCAGTCTGACCTGAAAAAAAAAGTCCCTTTAAGAGGCTTCTCTCCACTTTCAAGACATATCAATTTACCAGTTAATTTCTTCCTTTCCTGCTTTCTCAAAAATAATAAAATGATTCCATTGTCCCTCTGCAAATTTCCCATGCTTCCTAACTTTCTGCTTTTCTAATAATTAGTTCTTTTAAAATTCCTTCTCTCTACTTATGCTCCCTGAGCACACCTCTGACTTGTTACCTCAGCCTTGGATAAAAAGCCAGTCCACAATGGCCCAGCACATATGTTTATATTTCTCGAGTCAAATGTGCTTTATAATTACACTTGCCAAAAGCAGACGTGTAAGAGCAAATTCATTTGAACAACAAGTACTTTTCTTTTCCTGGAGCTGATAAAGGTATTTTTGTTTTTAACTTTTATTTCTGGTGTCTCCATCCCCACAGTTTAACTTCCTTGTTACAACCAGTTATTTTTACGTTTCAGGAATTCTTAGACATTTCCCGATCAAATTTCTGCTCAAATAGTTTGTTGATGTTCACTTTTGGATTCCTGCTATTTAAGCCTGGGGAAGGAAACTCCTAATGTCTGAAGCTCAACTTGATAGTTTTTATAGTCTAAGGTTGGTGCTTTTTTTTTTTTTTTTCTGAAGAAGAAGAGGAAGAAGAAGGAGGAGGAGGAGGAAGGGAAAAGGAGGAAGAGGAGGGAGAGGAGGAAGAAGAGGAAGGAGAAGAACACAGAGAGAGGAAGCAAAAAATTGATAGATTCAGCGCACAGAGTCATGCTGCCAGTAAATTATCTGATAGCCAGGACAGTAAATTACCAATGAGTTGCACTGCCAGTTATTTATCCCCTGATCTATTCTGTCATAGCACACAGTGGTGTTAGTTGGGGCCAAACCACTAGGTAATAAAATTTAGGGGCTCTAAGACACTCCTGCACAGTTGCACGAATGAGAGCTGTGCAAAAGCTCTGGCCGGAAGAATGTGACTTCTGAGATTGAATACAGTTGAGATGCAACATACCATTACGATCGATAGTATAACTTCAATCAGTGCTCATTTTAGACTTTAAGGAGAGACTTCTATAGCATAGTGCTTAGAAGCACAGAGTTAGAAGTCAGGCTGCCTGGGTTGAAAAGCCAGTTCTGCCACTCAGTCGACATGAGCCAGTTACTTAAAAAGATCCACACTCAGTTTCCACATCTGTGAAATGGGGCAATGAAAGTATGTGTCTTATGAAGCTATTGTGAAGATCAAGGCAGTTAATATAAGTAAAACACTTACGATAAAGCCTGGCACATAGCAAATGTTAGCTATTGTTCATATATAATGTAAACATTGACAGATCCAAGTATTTGAATCACGTGCAAACCAAGGGGATCAGATAGCTATTGCCTAAGGAGACTTACATATGAACTGCTGAGGTGCCTGCCGCAATCAGTAATTGTCACTTGCAGGTCTTGTGATCAAACTATTCTTTCCAAGGCAAGACTATATAATTTGCTGTAATTCAGTTGCATGACATTCTCTCCCTAGCCAGCTATTGTTCTCAAATTATTCTCATATTGGTTTAGAATAATCCGATTTGACCTTTACTTACCGTTACCAGGAAGATTAAACTAAAGTCTTTGGCAGTCAAAAATGCAAGAGCTCAGACCAATAGTCCTGGACTAATCCCTGTCATTCAGGGCCTTAGGGCAGATCTGTACCCTTCCCAAGGAACACCTTGGTAGGCACTTGGCCCAATTTCTTGAATGCACCGTGACTATACTGTTAAAGGTCTCACTTAAGAGAACAGAAGCTGAATATGCCACTAAAGCTTCACTTCAAAACAAACACTTGGCAAGAGGAATTTATCTCTGGTTTAACCTCCCAAAGTGTGTGCATGTTAGGGCTCTCAAAACTGTCATTATTAAAACAAAGCTTTGTAATCACTGAAACCTAGGTGATATATTCTTAAATGTCTCCAAAGCCAACATACAGCTACGGTTTAAGCAAAATGTGGGATTAGAGAAATTTTTGCAAAATATGGGGAAAAGAAAATGCTAGCAACTTTATGGTTTGATACTTTAGGGCAAGCGTTTGAAAAACATGCACACCTGTGAACTCTGAAGTACTCCATACCGCACATAATGTTTGATTAATCACCAAAATGATTACGCTAAGTGGCATCCACAGTAATTTAAACAGATATATAAATGGTTTGTAATTACAGGATATTGGGCTCTATAATTCATTGCTTAGCAAAGAGGTATTTGTTGGGTAATTACTGTATCTTTGTGAGATATTTGCTGTGCATTTCTGGTGTAGCTTATCCTGAGCCTGCAGGCTACCAACTATCTTTGGTTCCCTCATGCCTAAAATCAAGAAAACTTAAACAAAGGGTAAAGCCACAGTTACTTTGCCAGATAAAACACCCTATCCTATGTGAGAAGTCCAGGAACATGGAGAGATTTATGATAACAATATTCAAAAAGCAAATACAGTTAACATTTGATTTTTCCACACCATTTAAGGGTAGCATTGGTGTGGCTAATAGTGTAGCTCAAAAACTCTGTGCAGCTTAACTCAAGTCATGGCCCACATAGAACTCATTTTATGGAATCCAGGAGTGTCCATCTAATATGGCTTTGTAGTTAAAAAAAAAAAAAAAAAAAAGAACAACAACAACACCACCACCACCAACAAAAAGCCCCCAAAACTATGCCCACTGTACACTGGAATGTACATATGGAAAATACATATGTACCCCCCTACGTGGATAATAATGCAGAGTTGAGCTGAAGGGAAAAGCTGACAGTCAAGAATGGAAAAGTGTTTTTTAAAAAAATCAAAATTTTCCTATACCCCATAAGTATAATGAATAGATGTATTCAATCCTGTGAAACTGGTTGTTATGTAATGTGTCCAATTGTCCACTAAGTAGAGAGAGAGAAAAAAAATGCTATGTGAAAAGGAGAAAGAGAGAGAAAAAGCAAAAGGAAATTTAAACACAAGGAGAGCTTTAGATGAGTATTTGAGAATTATTTTCTTTTTTTTTTTTTTAATATTTTTATTTATTTGACAGACAGAGATCACAGGTAGGCAGAGAGAGGAGGAAGCAGGCTCCCTGCTCCACAGGGAGCCTGATGTGGGGCTCGATCCCAGGACCCTGGGATCATGACCCGAGCCGAAGGCAGAGGCTTTAACCCACTGAGCCACCCAGGCGCCCCGAGAATTATTTTCTTAATAAGGAATGATGATAACTGAGATCAACACACAAATAATCTGGTTAACAGATGGAAGTAAACAGCTAAGCAAGAGATTCATATCAGATGTTAGTGGAAATTTTGAGATTTCTGGATTACCATCATAATGACCGTCCTATAGAGAAAGACTGTAAGTGGGCTGGGTAAGGTGGGCTTTAGAGGAACACACTTGGCCTGGAGCAACTTGAGGATATTTGGCATTATCTCTGGGAGTCATAAAGATAATGAGCAGCAAATCTTTTTTATATATGAAAATGTATGAGATTTATAATTGTGCTCATATTTAAAGATTGTGCATTGCAAATATTTTAAGGAAATTGTGGCTTCCAAGTTAGATGGTAAATATCCAGATATTAGTAAAATAAAAATTTAGTCAACAAAAATAAATAACATATAATTGATGTTTTCAGGCAAGAATGATAAAGATATCTGGAAAAACTTCTCTTACACCTAGAAATTAACTTGTCCAGTTAGGGCAGGAGATATAGTACATGGATGTATTGAAATAATTCTAAGCTGGGCACTCATAATCTTACTGTTTTCTTTAGAAAAATGTAAAATAGTCATGTAAATGAATAGAAAAGATTAACACTTTCCTCCAGTTCTTTGGAAATTAACCACAAACGACCACAAATTTTGTTTTTCTTGTTACAGGGAAGAATATTAATATTAAACTACATCTGTACAGTTTTTTAGCAAATTTAAATATCTAAAATCAAGGTTTGTGATAAAACATACACACACACACACACACACAAACCATTAAGGCACTGAGGAAGTGCGTTTTAGAAATCTCTGAGCATCTCTTCTACGATTTTTTTTTAAAGATTTTATTTACTTATTTATTTGACAGAGATCACAAGTAGGCAGAGAGGCATGCAGAGAAAGAGGAGGGGAAGCAGGCTCCCTGCTGAGCAGAGAGCCCATGTGGAGCTCCATCCCAGGACCCTGGGGTCATGGCCCAAGCCAAAGGCAGAGGCTTTAACCCACTGAGCCACCCAGGTGCCCCTATGATTTTTCAATCTCAACCCTTGTAGAATATAAGGTTCCCTAATTTACACTAACCATGGTGAAGGGCCATTGCAGAATTGTTTAAAGCCCAAACATATGAACTCAAGACATGATCAGTTACTTGAAGACATTATACAGATAGAAAGATCTGTATTTAGATATATAGATAGAAACCACATACAAGAATGGTTTTCTAGGGACACCTGGGTGACTCAGTGGGTTAAAGCCTCTGCCTTCGGCTCCAGTCATGATCCCAGGATCCTGGGATCGAGCCCAGCATCAGGCTCTCTGCTTAGTAGGGAGCCTGCTTCCCCCTGTCTCTCTGCCTGCCTCTCTGCCTACTTGTGATCTCTGTCTGTCAAATAAATAAAATCTTTAAAATAAAATAAAAAAAAAAGAATGGTTTTCTAAAACACCTCACCATCAAATATCCTTTCTCGCTGTTTAAGTAAACCTCTCAAATTTCTGATAATTTCCTCTATTCCAGCAACTAATATATTATTTCCACTTAAGACATAAATATTTTTCTGATGATATTTCCATGTTAAAACATCACCAGACATATGTTGCAACTATATAAAAAGATCTTCAAAAATTTAAGTTCAAAAGAGATCTGAAAACTTACATATTCAGGTTTTCCTTACCCTTTCTATCCATGACTAGGGCAGCTACTGCCTCTCTTTTTGTTTTTGCTTAAATGCCATCTTCTTTTTTATTTTTTTAAGATTTTATTTATTTATTTGTCAGATAGAGAGCACAGGAGCGAGCACAGGCAGACAGAGTGGCAGGCAGAGGCAGAGGGAAAAGCAGGCTCCCTGCTGAGCAAGGAGCCCGATGTGGGACTCGATCCCAGGATGCTGGGATCATGACCTGAGCTGAAGGCAGCCGCTTAACCAACTGAGCCACCCAGGCATCCCTTAAATGCCATCTTCTTAGTGAGGTCTTCCTTGACTGACTTTTCAGAAATTGCATACTTATACGTGATTACCACCTCTGCACTCTCTATCCCCTCAACCAAGCTCAATTTGTTACTCATTGATACACATTTTACCCATTTATTGCCATTTGGCTTCTCCTGCAAAAATGCCAGTTCTACAAGAAATTGAAATTGTTTTGTATTTTGCTCAGTTCTAAACCCTCAGCACCTAGAAGACTCTATGACCTATAATTGACTTCCACTATTTCTTGAGTAAGTGAATCAACTTCCATGATTTCAATTGCAATTTTTATATGGTTTCCAATTTGTTCCTCTAGCCTAGTACTCTTTCCTAAGTTTAAAATTTATATATTCAACTGTCTGTTTGAATCACCCCAAAACATCTCAAACTCAGCGTACCTAAGACTGAATTCATTACCTTGCCTCCCCATATCTCATCATCCCCTCTGCCTCCTATAATCTTGTATAATCTCTTTTATGATTATCAACCATCTATCCAGATACCAAATGAAAAATATTGAAATTATCCCACACAGATTATTTTTGCTAGATCCCTAACTGCTCTTGCTTCTGTGTCCTCCCTTTAGTAACTTGTCTTAGCACCTTTGCTGCAGTACCCTTGTCCAAATTAATACAGTAGTCTCTTAATTGGTCTTCTTATTTCTGGTCTCACCTCCCAGTGATCACTGTTCCACACTGCTCAAAATACCCAAATCTGGTCATGTCCCTCTCTTAGAAACATTTAGTGGATATCAGTGACTACAAACAACTTAGTATCATAAAGAAACCTGTCATAATTTAGCCTCTACTCATCTCCACTGCCTAATTTTTCCATGTATCTTAAGCTGAGTCTCAATGTCAACCTCTCTTTCAAATTACAGATTGATTCATTTATCCAAACTCTTACTCGTGTCCATCCTTTAGCAAAGAAAGCTGTTCTTTAATTTGTAAGCTCCAACTTGAATTTAAGATTTAGCTTAAATTCTAACTTTTCTGTTAGTTTTATTCTGAGAGAGAATTTGAATTTCCTTCCTTTATACTATGTCCCATATGTGCTCTATCATAGCATAATACATTTATTGTACTCATTTTTATGTATTTTTATTATTATATTACTAGGCCATAAGTTCTTAGATAACAGGGACCATATCTTAGTCATCTTTGCAAACTCTATGCTGCTTATAGTTCAGGGGGTGAGTACAACTACTATAGCTAAATAAGTGAATAAGTGAAGAACTCGATTTAAAATATACATGGGAATGTAGATATTATAACTTCATGAGTAAGAAAGTGACAGACTTAAATTTCTTTTTTTTAGAACATCTGAATCTATTATCAGTATTAAGATGCTTCAAATGGAATAAAGACAAGGTCCTACAATAAGGAAGCCACTGAAGAAATCTAGAAATAACACAGAGGAAAACAAAACAAAATAAAACTACTCCAATCCGCCAGTTTGAATTAATTGCTACCACGGCATCTCTCCACATCATTATAGCTAAAATGTTTGAAGAGCACCTGTTCACTTCTCTAACTTTCCCATCAGACTGTAAGCTTCCAAGGTCAGGGCTGTGTATTATTTGTCACCATAATGCAAATAAATATTTGCCACAACGTCTGATAAATGATAGATACACAAAACTTTTGCATGAGTGAGTTAAGAAGAAAAATAAGAGCTCAGATTAGGGTAATGGCAGTACGAGAGAAAGAAAGAAAGGCAGCATGCAAAATTTCAATGAAAGATTTTCTGCTGAGGTGGCTCAGTCTTGCCTCTTGGTGTTCTAGGCATGGGCTCAATGCTCATTCATTATACTCTATCTCTTCATTTCATCAGAATGTCTTCCTTTTCTCACTCTTGATTGCTAAATTTCTGCTTCAGTGCTTGGCTGGCTTTTTGGTAAATAAGCATTCAATAAATTCTGACTGAACTATAAGTCTAGGTTTTTGATAGCTATTCTTCCTGCTAATCAATCTGAATCCTATCTTTAAAATCTATGCTTTATCTTCCACCATATGCAAGTCCCTCTAAAATGCTTCCCTTAACTCATATCTGTCTCATCTACTTATACCTGCTTTGTTATCAGCACCCATTACCACATCCTCCCACCCTATATGCTCCCATTGCCCTTTTACTTAAGTTTTGAATATGTGCTCAGGCTCTTCTAGGACCCTTTCTACCCAGCCTCTTCTAAAAGTGTAACATTTTGAAAATGTGGACCCTAGGTATATGATCCCTGGATATCTACCCAAGTGACTTTAGGTAGGATTATATTTTTACTTGAGGCCAATTAACTGTCACAATCTGGTCAGAAAGCAAAGACTCAAGTGATGAATTACATGAGCTCTGACCATGTCATAGTCTGTGGTTTCTGTGTATTTGCTCTAGTATAGTGAAAGACATAAAATTAGGCATACATATCTATGTATACATATTTATGTATTACATACATAGATTTATTTTTTTAATTTTTATTTTTTAAAATTTATTTTCAGTGTTCCAGAATTCATTGTTTATTTTTTGATAATGAAAGCAATATATGGTTATTAGAAAAATTTCATCTAATTAGATTATATAATGTATTTAGGCTTCAAAATTTATACTTTGTATTTAACAATGTATTATGGAACTGTTCTCATGACAAATTTTTTATGTATACATATATATTACACATATACATATAAATATATACATACACATAAGTATTTATTATCCTTGTTATATACATGTATGCATGTATTACATATATATGTATTATCATTGTTAAATGCTGGTTATTACAGTGCTGTATCAATATTTAGTTAACCAGTCTGCATTATTTTATTATAGATATTTTGTTCATTCTCCCCCCCTTTTTTTCTTACATTACAGTCTGTGCTGTGATGCTTGCCTGTGCACAATATATCTTGGTGCCCTTGTCTGATTAGATGCTTTGGACAAATTCTATGAAGCACGATTTCTAATCCAATGATCCATAAGATTTTTAGAATCTAAGTGCCTGACTATTTTAGTAACTTCCTTTCTGTCTGGGTCATTGATGGCAAAAGACTATGGCCAGATGTCTCTGTGTATTATTTTCTAGCATCAAAGAACTCATCTGAAATAACACCATTAAAAACTGTTTTTTATAGTGACTAATACCATTTATTATGGTATTTTTTTGTTTTTGTTTTGTTTTGGGTATTAATTACATGGAATGAAGAGACATTAGAGGGGCTGAAATATATATCTTAAACTAATTTAATGCAAAAAGGCTAGTTGTGTCTTTCTTAATCAAATAAGTACATCAGGACAGGACATAGATGGTGAATGAATATTAATGATAGAAACTTCAGGTGAGTTCCTCCAAATACCACTCTCAAACAGAAAAACTGTTGACTGTGGCATTGAACTTAATCAATGTTGATTGATGGTTTTTAAGGGCCAAGAAGGAAGTTGCAAACTGCAGGACTTGAGCAATGAGCATAAATTTTCAACTGAAGAGCACAGAATTGGGTTTTGCATATAGTATGTACCAATTTGTGCACAGAAAGAATTAATTACTGTAGTCTTTCTGACATAGCTATTGAATCATATAAGGAGCTCAAGGTTGAAGGCAGTGACAACATTTTCAACATTTCAAAAGAGGATTCTTAAAAAACAAAACAAAACAAAAAACTAATATAAAATAAAATAAAAAGAAGAAGGAAGGAAAAGCACCACTGAAACTTAAATTCATAAGTACACAAATACCAGGAATTTCACATTTCTGTTGCCCATGGTGACTATAATTTGGCCCCATTGTGCATATATAATAATTTAGAGTTAAGTGCATATTTGGTAATATGAAATGTTACATATGCTCAAGGGGAGAAAAGTTATGGTTGCTGTGAGAAACAGAACTCTGAATTTCCTGATTTTTGTGTTGTAAAATCTCAGCCATCAAGTTGCATTAGCATCGTTTTCTACATTTAATAATAGATTGCTCCATTGTTGCTTTCAAGAGAGAAAGGCTTTTTCCCCTTTCTCCTAATATATTTAAAGTGATGGGATTTATTTTAAATTGAATTAACCAGAAAACACAGGTTCTTTATCAGATGTAAGTGACAAGCAATAAGCCTCCATCCTGCCTCCAATTAAACAATTTAATCGAAACAGTAGTTAAAGGGTTCTTAATTTTTAAAAAGTGAAATATATATTAACTGGGCTGACAGACATAGAACCTATAAATGATCTTATTCAAAAGATATTTAAATGTATTATTTAAAAATGTTTTTCATATAAACCGTTTCCCTTAATACCCATAATACCAGACTCTGCAGTAATAAGTAGCATCGTCTGATTTTCCTCTGAAAGGGAGTCTGATATGGCCGTGATTGCATTTTGAATCATCTCCACCGTCCTCTTTATCCTCAAAATAGTTTGCCTACATTGAGGAAACTGGGACTTACAAAGGTTAAATAAATCACTCACAGTCGGAAAAAAAGCTGAGATTGAACATAGTCAGGTCCAAGAGATCCTAAAATCCATACACTTTCTATTATACCCTATACCACCTGGCCTGCCTCCCTGAACTTGATCTGACTCAAGAATCTATACCCACAAAGGCAGATGGTAGTAATAATGACAATGATCATCGTCATCATATACAAAAGCCTTACTAACACTGGTAGCAATGATCTATTGTGACATCAGTATGCAAGAAGGTAAGAAGTTGGGGGTCTAATACCTACATCGTAGCAGAGTTAAATGAGGAAGAGGCAATCTATTTTGTATTGTGACAATGGATTGTCATGGCATGGGCATAGCTTGATTCACAGTGGGTTTACTATGTGCCAGGTACCATTCTAAGCACTCTATGACACTAACCTATCTATGCCCCATGACAACAGTATGATGCAGTAATCATAATTGGCCCAAGTTTACAGATTTGAACTCTGAAGCACAGAGAGGTTATGTAACATACTTAAGATCCCACAGCTATGAAATGTTAGAATTGGATTGTAAAGCAGGCTGTTGGCTTCAAAGTGGCTGTTGTCAACCATTAGGGAAGAAGACGAGTGTGAAGCACAGTGAGCAGACAAGCTTGTGTCTTCTCTGTTGGTGCTTGATCAGCAATATGTCTCCCCACAAAGCACTTTGGTACCACCTCAAGATAACATAAAATCTTGAAAGGAAAAAAAAATCATGAGCTAATTTTGACTCCCATTCCTACCTGTAAAGATCAGTGTTTAAAATATCAAATTTTGATATTTTATCAAATATCAAATATCAAAATATCAAAATTTGATATTTTCTGATAGCGATTCCATAAGCTGTTCCCAAGTCACTTTCATAAAACACTTGTTTTTATAAATCTGTTTAACATCTATTTCTCTCAGAGTGAACGTGACTCTATGTTTTTTTATTCTGTTTTCCTAGAGATTGTGACCATTCTGTCAACATATCATTAAAACAACCCATTACATGTCTTAATTGGACTATTTCCTTGTGTCTCAGCCTTCTCTTCCACAAGTTTAAATGCTCCATGGATTTTCTGCTTCCTCTATGAGGCATATACTGCAGAGATGTTCCTGAATATTAGAAAAAGATGATGGTAAATCAAACAATATACTCAAATTCATATTATGATCTCAGGACAAAAGAAGTTATTTCCTCCCTTAAATACACAGATTCATCAAGTCCTGGGAAACAGGGAGAAATAAAACTTCATTTTTTTAATCTTAATTTTTAAAATTCTGAAAAACAACCCCTATCCCCTTCCTTGCACCCTCCCAAATTTTTCAATTCATCACTTGAATTAACCTCCTAAGCACTGAAGCCATCAGATAGCCAAGGCACTATCTGGTCCATCAGCGGAGCCAGGCTGCTCCAGCCAGGCAGTGCTGAGCCAGAAGCGTGGGGCCTCGGCTGTGTGGGCTTTGATAAGCCGAGCAGAGCCTCCTGCAGACACTGCAAAGCAATTAAAACCGCAAAAGGGCTTCTCCCCCCACCTCTTTTCCTCTTTCTTCTTCCTCCAAAGTTGAATTAAAATGATTTGATAAGTTATTCTTTTCAGACCTAACCACTTGAGAAAAAGAGAGAGAGAAGGGAAAAAAAAAAAAAAAAAGGAAAGTCGCTCTTGAGAACTCATTATTAGCATGAATTCCCAGCACTCCAGCAATTATTACAGGTCCACACAAGAGGGAAGGCAATGGAATAAAAGGACAGAAGGGAGTTTTATCTCAAGGCGGGCAGAAAGAAGGAAATTTCTCCATAGTCTCAGGCTGGTTGGCATTGGAGGCCCTGTTAGGCCCAGAGTCTTTGAAAGACAAACCTCAGACCCTGAGAGTGAAATCGAATCTTGGATGGAGGGAATAAACCTCTCTAGTCTCCACTAAGACAAAGGGTAAGCCCTGAATCCTGGCTGGGGAGTATCTTCCCAGTAAGTTAGACATGCATGTGGAAGTAAAACACCAAGAGACTCCTGATGAGTAAAAGGAAAGACGGCTCTGGAGAGTTTAGGAGGAACTCTGGGGGATGGCTGGAAACTTTCAGGCAAGATTGTCAAAACAACAGGGAAATTGGGGAGAGGAAAAAATAAGAATTTAAGACATTGATCAAGGCACAAATTTAGAAGGTGCTCAATACAGATCTAGTTGACCCTTGAACAAGGTGGTGATGTGGCTGCTGGCCCCACACATTTGAAAATCTCCATACAACTTTTGACTCCTCAAAAACTTAACTGCTAACAGCCTACTCTTAACCAGAAGCCTTACTGATAACATAGACAGCTGATTAATACAAATTTGTATATTTTAGGTATTATCTACTGTAGTCTTAAAGCAAGCTAGAGAAAAGAAATTGTCAGTAAGAAAGTCAGGAGAAGAGAAAATACATTTATAGTACTGCACTGTATTTAGAAAAAAAATCCTCATATAAGTGAGCTCCTCCAGTTTGATCATTTGTTATTCAAGGGTCAACTGCTTTTGCATGATTGACTAGCTTTCTTGCCAAAATTTGTGTATAGGGAAGTTATATTTGTGCAATCTCTATGGTGTGAAGAAGCAGAAGGGCCTTAGATTCCAAAACTATTGGAGGAATGGTCACAATCACTAAAATCATTCTCCATATTTGAGAAGATGAAAAACTAAGGATTAAAAACTCCCCTTATCTCTGGAAAGCAACACAGAGGACACGTTTTAGAATTTATTTTTTTTAAATTATGTTCAATTAGCCACCATATAGTATGCCATTGTTTTTTGATGTAGTGTTCATTAGTTACGTATAACACCCAGTGCTCATCTTAACTCAGTGGTCAGGAGGACTGATGGATTACTAACAATCTGAGTCACTTAGTCAGAAATTTTGATTCATAAATATCTGATATAAAAGCAAATGAATTGTATGAATTTTCATGTGACCATTGTGACATATGACATTATGGTACTGTGCCATAAAAGGAATCTTTCCTCCAAACATTTCTTCACCCACTGTTCTCAGTCATGTCTCACCACACAAATCTGGTCACTCTTCTGGAATTGAGGGGAATCAAAAATTAGAACCATATTGCTTTCTCTGGCCCAATGGGATTGTGGCACTTTGTGAAATGGGGTCACCAAAATTTGAAGTGTGATGGCAGCATTCTATGAAAAAGCCTGAATGAAGGTAATGTGGGCAAAGAGCAAAATGGAGACAAGGAATGTGAATGTCAGAATGCAACTGGGTAAGTCCAATGCAGAAAGAAATGGAGATACATAATCAAATTTTCTTTTCTCTTGAAATGGAAAATGATTTCTTCCAGATCTCCAAGTTGAGCAGACATTGATGTCTCTAGAAGGATCTTACTTTTTCCCAGCTCCTTATCACATACTTTCAACCAATCATGATGATTCTGTGCCTTTCATCACCAGAATACTTGCAATATCAAGGTCAATAAGAGAAGCAGTTCAGTTACACATTTACTGAGTATCACTCCACTTGTTAGGCATTAAGGCTATAGGCATGGATACAACACAGCAGCTTTCTCAAGGAACTTTTAGCTCAATTAAAATCCTACATATAGAAGTAAGAAATGTTAGTATACATAGTATGGTGGAAGCTCACAAGGGTGGCATCTAACCCAGACCAGAAAACAAATAGTAGAGGAAGACAAAGAAGACTTCTTGGAGAAGATAAAGCTCTAAATGTTGAAGATGATGAAAGGGACAAGGCTATTTCATATTAGGGGAGCAGAAGAATAAAAGTTTATAAGCATGCAATAACACAACACAACTGGGAATCACAATAAAGTTTTAAAAAGTACAAAATATGAGAATAGACAGGTAAACAGGCCAGATTCCCAAGTAAAATTTCTGTACTTGGAGATGACTTTGACTTGTAGACTTCACTTCCATTCATTATCCTACTGCCTGGAGCATAGTCAACGGGCTAGGTGCAGCTTCAAGGGATGCTGGGAAAAGTACTGTTGTTAAGTAGTCAGTGTTCCAGGAACAAGGGAGAGATGGATCTTGAGAACACAATAGGCAGTCTACAATATATTTCATCCTATTGACTATAGATAGCTATCAAATGATCTAAACATGGAAATATCTTAATCAAGGTTGGAACCCAGAAAAAAAAAATGTTCTTGGAGAAATATAGAGAATGTATTATACAGTACAATGGAACAGAGAAGCCAGCTAGCAGGATGACTGAGGTGCTGGGAGAATTTTGATGAAGGTGGCAAGACTACAGCCTGGAGTGGAGATTAAGTTCATTTAATGGAAAAAAAAAAGGAATCATGTTTTGAACTTTTGTATGCTTTGTTGACTAAAATTTACCCTTGCCATATGTTTCTCCATTATTTCAAATTCTTTTTGCCAAATCAAACTCATTTGGCAGTATTAGGGAGGAGTCCAGGCATAGGCAATGACTTATGTAAAGACCTAGATAAAAGGCAGAGTGAATGGTTGGTATCAAAGAGCCTTTGCAGATAGGGTTTGGTGAGCAGAGGCATAGGAGTGGTAGGGAGGTTCTAGATTTTGTTGCTTCTCTTAGGCAAGGATATGGGACTTTATCAGATAACACAGAACCACTTCACAAAGGAAAACAAGTTGCATCACTAACATTTTTGTTGTTGAAATCACTTGGATGCTGACTGGGAATTTGATGGGAGGTGAGAGGAGTGAACTGGAAGCAAGGAGACTAGTTGACAAGAAAGGTAAAGTACTAATGAGTATATTCTCCCCAAGCTGAGAATGGGAAGAATGAGTGGTCCTATTAGTTTACAGTGAAGGTAAGGAGGCAGACAGAAGTGTACTAGAGAAAGCAGATGTCCTATAATGACTCAGGAACCAGCAAAAGCGAGATTATCAGAACACTGCACAAAGGGAGTAGTTAAGAAGTGGCGAGCCAAGGGTACTGTCTTAAAGACAGACTCTGAAGGGTCATCCATCAAAAGTAGCTCAGCCTTTCAGTCCCTCTGCTAACAGGTGATGAAACTTGATTCATAAAACATTCTCAGGGTGTCACTGAATTGAAGCATTAAGAGGGTTTTACTCACCCTGAATAAGAAATCACTTCCAGTGCCTCAATTTTAAAAGATGATCTTCTCCCACTTGTCTAACACAGACACAGACACACACACAGACACACACACTTCTTTAAGTGTGTGGCCACAGGAACTATAGACAAGTTGGGAAGGCGAGAGACCACTAGTATATTTGTTGCTGTTATGATTGATTAACTCATTCAATAATTTATTTATTTATACATTCATTTTCAGTATCCATAAGAGCTCATTTAGGGAGTTTTAGAAACTGTAGTAGAAACAAAAGGTGATATAGGATCTCTTTTTGATGATCACTGAACTTAAAATCATAAAATCCCAAGTTTGGAAAGATACTTTAGAGGTAATCAAATGCTAGTCCCTAAATCATGCATGGTATTCTACCATGATATTCAGTTATGTGGTAGACTAGCCTCTGAAAAATTCCCATGATAATGGATTTTTGGCCACCAGGTAGCTTATTGATAGTTATTTCTTGATTCAAGATTTAGTTTCTGAATTTTATCTGGTAAACTAATTTTCATCATTTGGAATTTTAAATTTTATTTTTATTTATTTATTTTTTGGGGGGAATTTTTTTAAAAAATGCATTCAGCCTCCCTTTCACGCTATAGCACTTCAAGATTTTGAAGCCTTCCTCATCACCTCCCCCATTTTAACAGAGGTTAAATAATCAATAGTTATTTCAGTATCCCCTCATATGTCACGAATTTTAAACTTCCAATCACCTTACTTACTTTTGTCATTGTACACCCTACATTTGTTACTGTCTCATTTAATTTTATGTAAAGAAAACTAAATGTAATACTTCAGGTGTGGCCAGAGAAGCTTCAGTCTCTTCCCTTTCTTCAGTTGCTCAAAAAATTTTATTTCCAGGACCTCCATTTGGGGCAGTATGGCAAAAAAGATACTTTGAAAGAACCACCTATGATAATACAACTATATTCCAGATAAATAACAAGGGTACTTCCTAAAATGTGAGCTAAATGCCCAGTTTAAGGTATAAAAAAATAGCATCAAAATAACCCCCTAAATAGAAAAAAAAAGATGTAAAATATAGAATAAATTAATAAAAATAATAAGTAATGCTAAAATAAAGACATTCAACCTCAGTGAAATATATTTCTAGAAAAAGACTAAAAAACTAGATGAAACTTTGTCAGAACTAATCAAGAAAAAGGGAGAAAATAGGCATTTAGGGATTAAAATTATAATAATAAAATTATATGAGCACTTTTATGGCAATAAATTTGAAAATGTAAGAAAATCAGACACATTCGGTATAAATATAACATACCAGAACTGATTCAAGAAGAACTAGAGAGTCTGAAGAATCCTACATCTGATAATTAAAATACAAAGTGAGCAGTTAAAAATTTTTTCCTATAAAGAAAAAATACAGCTTATATAGTTTCACAGAAGGTTCTATCAATCTTTCAAGAAGAAGGTCATTCTAACCTCATTTTTTTTTTCCTGGAGAATAGAAAAATAGGAAATCTGTCTGATTTCATTAACATAGGATAATACTGATACCAAAAAGAAGTAAGGATCATATTAGAAAGGACAAATATAAACCAATCTCAAAAAACTTAGTTAACCTCTAAACCAAATACTAATAAAATTTTTTTTGCAGACATATGTGATAAGGTAACGACCATAGCCTAGTTGATTTTGTCTTAGGTGTCAAAGGGTAATACATTATAAGAAAATCTATTAATTTAATTTACTCCATTCATAAATAAGGGGACAACAAATATGTAATTATCTCAATAAACACAGAAAAAGCATTATGATAAAATTAAATATCTCATAACAAAAATTTTGAGCTAGTTCGTAAGAGAGGGAAACTGTCTAAACTTGTTCAAGGGTATCTAGCCCTCTCCCCCCACCCCAAAAATGTCCAGTGGGCAGCTGGATATGAAGAATTGGAGAAAGCAAAACTGAAGATAGTGACTTATAGTCATCTGGGCAGAAGTGAGTTTTTATTTAATTTAATTTATTTATTTGACAGAGAGAGACACAGCGAGAAGGAATACAAGCAGGGGGAGTGGGAGAGGGAGAAGCAGGCTTCCCCCTGAGCAGGGAGCCTGACTGGGGACTGGATCCCAGGACCCTGAGATCATGACCTGAGCAGAAAGCAGAGGTTTAATGACTGAACCACCCAGGTTCCCCAGCTACCCAAGAATGGATGCATTCCACACTATACCCAACTTCCCACTGATTTCAATATCAGTCAAAATCCCTAAGTGTTATTCAGACCTGACACTTAAGCTTTATCTTTCCTTCCTGCAGATGTTTATCCCAAACATCTCTGACTTTCAGAAAACAAAAGCCAGGGGAACACATACTTTGAGGACAACTTCTGATTTCACTGCCACAGACCTCCATGGAGACAAGAGAGGACAGAGCCTGACTACTTGCTTTAATGAAGAAATGGAATGGTAAGAACCTTCTGGGAGAGAAAAACAAACAAATAAACAAACAAATAACAACAACAAAATAATATCTCAGAAAGTTGGCCACATCAAGAATTGGAGTTAGGTATTTTAGATAATGAGAAGCAATTAAAAAGTTGCTTGTTTGATTTTTAACAAAGTGGTATTATTGAAGTGAGATCTTAGGAAAATTCGTTTAAAAGGCAGGAGGAGGCAGAAACCAAAGCAGAGTAGATTAGTATATTATAATAAACCAATGAACATAAATATAAATGGGTATTTTCCAACCTCTTTCCTACCTTATTTTTGTCTCCAGTCATTCACACTTTTGCAGCTTTTGTCAGATTAATTAAAAATAATAGAGGAAGTCAGTTTATCCCAATTCATAGGCTGTGATGGTTAATTTTATATCAACTGGACTGGCCATGAAGTACCCAGATTAGACATTATATTGAGTGTGTCTGTGAAAATAATTCCAGTTGAGGCTAGCATTTGAATCAATGGACTCTGTAGAGTGGATGATTCTACACAACTTGGGATGGCACCATCCAATTCAGTGAGGGCTTAAATGGAATTAGAGGCAGAGGTAGAGGAAGGAGGAATCCCCCCCCCCTTTTTTTGGCCCTATTGTTTGAGCAGATATATCTCATTTTTTCTTCTTCTGCCCTTAGATGGGGATTCCAACCATTGATTGGGTCTTCTAGTTCTTAGGCCTTAGGGCTGGCTTTTCTGGGTCTCCAACTTGCAGGCAGTAGATTGTGAGCCTCCATAGTTTTATGAGCCCATGCCTCATAATAAATATAAATAAATAGATAAACAAACATATGAATGCAAAAATATTGGTTCTATTTCTCTGGAGAACTCTGGCCCAAGATACAGCAGCTAATCCTATGGAAATGCAATTGTGATACGGATGAGGAAGGAAGGGATAGACATTAGTTGCAGTGTAAAATGTGAAAGCTGAAGATCAGCAATTAGAAAAAAAAATTAAGAGAAACTTCTACAAATTAGAACTCAGTGATATATCTGGAAGGTCAAACTTTAGTCTCTGCCTTTTAAAAAAATATATCTTCTGGGGCACTTGGGTGGCTCAGTCCATTAGGCATCTGATTCTTGATTTTGGTTCAGGTCATGATCTCAGGGTCTTGAGATAGAGCTCCATATGGGGACTCCACATTCAGTGGGGAATCTGCTTGAGATTCTCTCTCCCTCTCCCTCTGCCCCTCCCCCCCTTACACTCTCACTTGCACCCTTTCTCTATAATAAATAAATATTTTTATTTATTTCAAATATATACTACTTTATATATTTCAAATATATAATACTTTCAAATATTTTTTAAATATTTTATTTATTTGACAGAGAGAGAGAGAGAAAGCACAAGTAGGCAGAGCGGCAGGCAGCAAGAGGGGAAAACAGGCTCTCTGCTTAGCAGAGAGCCCGATGCGGGGCTCGATCCCAGGACTCTGAGATCATGACCTGAGCTGAAGGCAGCTGCTTAACAGACTGAGGCATCCAGGTGCCCTAAATAAATAAATCTTTAAAAAAATAAAAATAAGAAGTATTTTCCATTTTTTCTTTTTTTTAAAAGATTTTATTTATTTATGTATTTATTTATATGTCAGAGAGAGAGAGTGCACAAGAAGGGGAAATGGCAGGTAGAAGGAGAAGCAGGCTCCCTGCTGAGCAAGAAGTCAGATGTGGGACTTGGTCCCAGGCCCCTGAGATTATGACTTGAGATGAAGGCAGACGTTTAACCAACTGAACTACCCAGGTGCCCTATTTTCCATTTTTCTGTAACAGTTTTTCAAATACCGATTTCATATATGTTAGAAATTTCTTTACCTATACAAAGTCCAAATAATCCTTTTATTCTTTAATTTTTATTATTTATTTAATAGTTGTTCTTGTTGTGGGAAACAAAGTGGAAAAAGAGAACTAAAATGATACCTTGTGTCTTTCAAGTTTACCTATGGTAGCTTTGGGATGAGGTCATATACATACATTAAAGGAAGATAAGCCATCTTTCAAATTCTTCCATCTCTGATGAGGGCATATGCATCCTCCAGAACCCTGTAGAATTCAAATTCCTGTACTTAAAATGTTTTCTCTCTTTGTGAACCACTACACTCTCTTTGAATCACTACACAAACCCTTCCAGGCTTTCCCCCATGCTCTCCTGATTTGTCCATTCTTTTCATTTCCACAGAACTTCCACATTTCTTAATTCACATTTGGATTTCTGCAACCATTTCCTGGTTTGTTTTCCCTGGGATCTCCCCATCCTACCTATAGATGACAGATGGCCAGCTAGAACACATTGTTCAATTTGCTTTTCCAAAAACCACTCTGCATGCCTTCTTATGGACCCAGATCTGAAGCCTTCTAGCAAATGTCTCCTTCATATCTACCCAGAATCACCCCTGTCTTATTCCTCAAAAGGGTCTTTCCATTCCAGGAAATGAAATCCAATCTGCTTGATGCTCTTAACTTGTTAACTCCCACATCTGTGCCTTCTTCCTTCATAACAGTACCTTCTTCACTTTCTGACAATATGTTTTTATCTGCCTTCAAAACCCATCTGCAGGAAGACTCTCCTGACTCCTTATGTGTCAGCTTAACACTCCTGTGCTCTGGGTCCCCTGTGTGTGTAAGGATTCCATTAATTACAGGTTGCATAACCATTTCCCTCTAGCTGTTTCATTCAGGTCTTTGTGAATCTTTCAAAAAAACTATTTTGTTAGTATTCTTATTAGAAGTTTCACTTAATAAAAACACAAAGCTGAGATGGGTAGTTAACATAATAGATGAAAACTCATGTTTGAATATCATTTCAACAGGATAAAAAATGGTGAGGCTTCTAAGAGATTAAGTTAGTGGATGGAAGGGCTGCACTAGGAAAGTAGTGGGAACAGCACTGGTGTTGTCACTAAATGTTGTGCAACCTTGGCAGGTCAATTTATCAACTTGGTGATCTCTAGAATTCTTTTCAACTCCAATTTTCTATGTAAAAGGTAAAGGATGTGCCTTCAGTGATGTTTTCTACGGAAAAATTATGGCCTCAAAACAACCATACTCTAATCTCTGGGGCTATGTTGCATGGCAAAAAGAACTTTGAAAATGCAGTTAATGTTACTTAAAACAAGGACATTGTCCTGGGTTTATCCAGATAAGGCCAATGTATTCACACAAACCTTCAATCATGAAGAAGTCAGAGATGAGAAGGATGGGAAGGACTCTACCTATCACTGCTAGTTTGAAGATGAAGAAGGCCACACAGAAAGCACAGAAGGAAATGAATTTTCCACGGTGAATGAACTTGAAAGAAGTCCCTGAGCCCCAGATGAGAACCACAGCCCAGCAGATGCCTTGATTCCAGTACGATGTTACTCTGAGCAATATACTCTCAGCCATGATGTGCTGAATCTCTTACCTATAGAACAGTGAGATAATAAATTTGTGTAATTTTAAGCTGCTAAGTTTGTTACAGCAGCAATGGAAAAATAATGTACTCTCTAGGAACAGGATAATGCATTTCTTGTTTTCCTAAACCACATTGTAACTGATATCGAGTATTCCTGAAATGTCCAGAGGGCAGCTGGACGTTAAAAAAAACTGCAGCCCGTAAGACAGAACAAAGCTGGGAATACTAACTTTAAGTCATCTAGACAAAAGCAATTGTCAACTGTATAAAAATAGATGCACTTACTGAAACATTTGAGTAAGACTAGAAGAATAGATGCACTTAGTAGTAAGTCTTTAAGAATGTTCACATTTCAGCAATGAGAAAATAAAAGAGACAGAATTAAGGAGACAAAGAAGAAATGGTGAAAGATTAGGTTGTGAACAGAAAAGCATACACCTGTGAAAGAAATGCTGAGGATTTTTAGAAAGAAGGGGTCATCCCACCAGATCACCCCCTGCCCCACCCCATCATTTCAGTGAGGCAGGAAGCTAAATTAGTTCAAAGTGTTGTTTACTGGAACACTGACAAGGAAGTCCTGCAATAGTCTTTGCAGTCAGTGTCCTAGAACATCTATTAGAGATAAAGTAAGAGGGCCTCAGCGGCCATGGGGCCAGAATGATTCTGTGGTGAGCCAGGAGGATAATAGTGTTTGCATCTTCTTCCAGGAGGCACTGTGATTTAGAACCAGGAGAGCCATTTGTGACAGGTGTTTGTGTTCCGAGCTTGGGCGTTGGTACATTGTGTACAGCAGAAGATCAATGAAGGAACGTGCAACTGGAACAGTGGCAAGCCTATGCAGGGGCTTCTGAAGAGCTCTCAGGACAACAGAGAGCAAGCTGTGTGTCAAGGTCAAGGGACTGAGATCTCCACAGGACCGTTGAGAAGGCTTTGCCATGCTGGAGAATAAAAGGGGTGACGAGGAGCCTGCCTTTCTGACTGCAGCACTCTTCCACGTGGATCATCATATTCAATCTTGTCAGTTTTAGAAGAGGCACTATTTATGCTCATCTTCCAGCTGCAGAAATAGAAACTCAAAAGTTTATGTGGATTATCCAAGATCACACAGCAGGTCAGAAGCAGAACTTGAGTTTGAAACCTTGGCATCTGCCTCGAAATTCTGCCGGAGGTTATGTGTCTGGAGAGCGCTGCCTTAGAAGGGACCAGAACCTCAGATTTCAAGGCCTGTGCACTTGCCACATAATCACATTGTTTTACACAACCATACACTTGGTAGTATCCAAGTTGCTTAATGAGCATTTTTATATGCATTGCTCATTTTATCCTCATGGCAAACTTGTGGTGGGGGTGGGCTGGGTGAAGATTTTTATTTCCATTATATAAATAAGAAAACTGAGGCTTAGTGAATGTAAGATACCTAATCAAATAGCACAGCTAGTCAGAGAGTTAGTATTTTTATACTAGCTTTAACCTATTACCAGAACTTTTTTTTCACTAAATACCATCTACCTATAAGCTTTTCATCTCTCCCCTTTAATTGTTTGAGCCTTTCTTCCTATCCTGGAAGTGACATTTCATGTATATAAAATCCCAGCACCATTGTGCCTACTCCCTTCTTTACCCAGTCAGAGACAAGACAGATGACACAGCCAGCATTTGGTCTCATACCTGAGTTCAGAAGCTACTATACCCCCTTAGAGATCACCTTCTCCTTGGGAATGAGAAGTGGGATTTGGGTGTGTTCTTCCTCACACTATTTCAAATCATAAGAAACTGATGCAGTACAATGGGGATACTTCCAGAAAATGGACATCTGGTTTAAAAAAGCTAAGTTAATTTGCATGGGAAGTGGCAGAATGCCTTAAAGAACATGAAGCAGTTAGAAAAAGAAAATAAGAAATAATAGATGTTTCAGAAGAGAAAAGATGATGGAGAGGAGAAAATGGGATAAAGCAACAGAGAGAAAACAAAAACAGAATCAGAGGAAAAATGGGAGCATATCACAAAGAAATAAATTATTTGAAAACAGCTAAATAATAATGACAAGAATAATAAAAGCAATCTCTTAAAATACAGGCTAAAAAGAATGCATGTTACCCCCCCACCCCATTCTTCTATTCCCTCCTTTCACTTATAAGAGAATTTGTTAGATAACATGCAATTAAAAAAATAAACCAAGGTTTGCTTTTTCTACTTGACCTTAGGGTATTTCTTTATTTCCAAATTTCCATACAATAGGGATGTATCCACATAAACATGCATATTTATTTCTCATTGTATCCTTTCTCCTGATTTAACTCTCTCCTTCAGGAATCCAGTGAAATGAGATTATGGGAGGAGAAGACCCATTGAAGGTTAGCTGGTCCCATTAGTCACTATATTAATGAGGCCAGAAGATGCCACAGCACTGCCTCAGGAAATAAAAATCCTCAATAATGGCCAGGACCACAGTGGCCATTTGAAAAATACAGTGAATCAGAGGCAACATCTAACACTCCACTGGATTTCAGTAACTTTAATTTAAGTAATGAGCAAATACTCTTATGTATTCCTCTTTGCATCTAGTCAGCGAGCTTCTTGAAAATTGGAGCAATTCTTCCCCCAAATACAGTTAAAGATGATTTGTTTTCCTGGACCTCACTGGGTTCCCTTAGAAAAGAGGATTTTGCACCTTCTGTGGTTGGACACTGAATTGTGAGATGGAAGCTCCCTCTACTGGACCTATGGTTAGTTGCAGATGTGAGTTCTAACCTGCTTTGAGTAGCTAATTCCTTGTGACTAGTGTATGATACTGGCTAATGAAGTGAGCACCAAGGATAATGTCTAATTAACACGCACCCAGACAACTCTCCTCTGAAAGTCTAGAATGCAACAATCTATTATGAATAATTTTGATTCTCTATCTGTATTGCTCACTGTAGATATCTAGGTTAGTTTTTCCTTATTTCTCTAACTAGATTGTAAAGTTCAAGGACTGAGTTATTATGTTATACAGACCCAGGTTCAAATTATGATTTTCCACTTATTAGATTGAAAGCATGGTTTGTATACTTACTATCTGTATTACCTTAGGTAAATTAATTAACTTCTTAGAACCTTGGTTTCTTGATGTTACAAAATAAAATAATAGGCTTTCCTAGGCTTATTAGAATTAAAAAGAAATATGTCAGGCGCCTGGGTGGTTCAGTTGTTAAGCATCTGCCTTTGGCTCAGGTCGTGATCCCAGAGTCCTGGGATCAAGCCCTACATGGGGCTCCCCGCTCAGAGGGGAGCCTGCTTCTCCCTCTCCTTCTGCAGCTCCTCCTGCTTGTACTCTTCATCTGTCAAATAAATAAATGAGATCTCAAAAAAAAAATGTCAATATATACATTTTTTTTTGGCATGACAGAACATGATTCTCTAAGTAGTTAATAAATGCTAATTTCAAGTTCATTCTCTTACTTCCTCTCGTGGCTAGGTCAATGGATTTAACTAAAAACATGTGACTCAGAGTAACTAAAACAGAGTTGAATTTGTCTTAATACTGATAATGTCTATCCAAATGAACAAATATCAGTTTGGTATCTTCTCTGAGAAGGCAATGTGCTAGAAACACAGGCTGTAAAAATGAATAAGACAACGCTGTGGGTTTCTTTCCTGCCAGGAACACACAGAGGAGAAAAGGTCTTTTTCCTGCCACTGTCTCTGCTCCTGTTTGGAGGCATCCCTAGTAATGCTCATTGTAATCGCTCAATAGATGTTTATTGAAATAATCTTTAGCCATGTATCTTGGTCTCCACCTTCCCTTTTGTGAAGTATAAAATACATGTACTTCCTGCCCAGGACAGCCTGCCATTGAACACATGCTTATTTTTTATGCCACATCTTTTTTTCCCCACTCCTTTCTCTCAACCTTTTAATACACTATAATGGTGCTGCTTTTTCATTTTTTACCTTTCATGCTGAGAGTTCAATGTACACTGTATCATTAATCCATATACCTTATTGTTAATGTTTCTCCCTTTTGGAGTATCTTATTCCACAACAAAGACCATTACGTACCCACATAGAGAAGTAAGTATGTGAGATGAAGACTCACTTGAACCTAGAGAACACAGCTCATTCTCTTAACCTGCCTTGAACAAATAGCACCACATACAGCTAAATCCATGAGAGAGAAACAAGAAATCTCTGGATTAGTGTGTTGTCACTGGGGCTTGGGAGGTTTATAATGTTTGGAGTAATCAAAAGCATGGCATATAAGTATGATACACATTTTATTCCTAGTAATTTTCTTTAAGATATAACAAAAACGGCATCTTAGAAATGCACCCGATATCGATATACTGCAAAAACAAAACAAAATAATAATAAAAACTAAATAAAACTCAAGATGCAGACTCTGAATAACTCTTTATCCATAAGAGCCTTTAACACATCAAATGGGTTTTTGCTATGGATTGAATGTTTATGTCCTCCCAGATTTATATATTGACTTCCTAGCCCCCAATGTGATGGTAGTAGGAGGTGAGGTCTTTCGGAGGTGATTAGGTCATGAGAGTGGAACTCTCATGAATGGGATCAGTGCCCTTAGAAAAGAGACCTCAGAGAGCTCCCTCGCCCCTTTTAATATGTAAGAACACAGCAAGAAGATAGCCTTATGAGCCAGAAATGAGTTCTCACCAGACACTAACTTGGCCAGGACCTTGACCCTGGACTTCCCAGTTTCCAGAACTATGAGAAATAAATGTTTGTTGTTTAAGCCAACCAACGTGTAACAGTTTTGCTATAGCAGTCTGCATGGACTAAGACAGTTTCTTTCCGTGGGGCTTCAAACATGATGATATGAATTATGCCTCTCCAGGAGAGGCCAAATTATGTAATAGTTATTAATTTAATAAATCCCAGAGCCATTTTTATTTTACAGTTCATCTCACTTGAGTTGGATTTTCTTCTTGCTAACATAAATCTCTAAAAATTACATGTTAAATGTTATCTTGTAGATTGGACCACAAGCCTCATAAAGGCAGGGATGGTATTAATTTTGATCTCTAAGGCATCCCTGGTACTTATTACAATGCCTAATATACAGCAGGCATACAATCCATATTTGTTGAATTTAATTGAACTCAACAGAGCATCTTTCCATAAAGTATTTTTTTAACCCAGGTACAAGTACACAATTGTGTTAAAAGCAAGATTCTGAAACAAACCAGCAGAGGCCCTAGGGTGTCAAGATAATTTGAATGTATATAAGTTAAGAAGGTTTGGTTTAAAAATGGTGGCACTGGAGCTGGGGGTGGGGGAAAGGATCGATTTCTGTAATGATTTTCTGCCATTCACTCCCTAATTTCTTTTTCCTTGCAGCTTTTCAAGTTTTTATATTTGTTTTTCTTGGTCACATGTAATAACTAAAAGAGAACAATTGAGCCAGACATCTTCTGCCACATTTAGAATTTCAGCACAGACATGCTTTATAAATGGATCCCGATAAAGAGGAAAAGGATTAAAGCTGACAGTCACTATTAATATCCATCTAAGTCTTCACCTTGCTGTACTTCCGTAGATTGACTATGTGTCTCTTCTGATGTATCTACCTAGTAACCTTGCTTGGCTGGAAACTATTATATTTTCTGGCATTTTATCACTGCACAGAAGTCACAAAGTATCTTCCTCACTTCCTTTTCATCCTAACAAGGATAAGATTTGGGACCCAGAGAATCGAGGAAGGGGCCAGCCACCCCACAAGAATATCTGCCATAAGAAATTGTGAATACTTCAAAGATTGGGCAGGATGAAGGGCATGGCTGATATAGCAAAGCTGAGAACCTAAAGCCAGTGTAAGTAAGAGCCACACCAAGGCCCAAGGTTAGTACTGACAAGTCAGGCTGCAAAGACCACCACATAACAATGGATTTGAAAAGACTGGGTCTAGGGCATCTGGCTGGCTCAGGTGGTGGAGCATGCAACTCTTGATATGGGGGTTGTAAGTTTAAAACAAACAAAATCTAGAAGGAAGGAAGGAAGTGAGGAAGGAAGGAAGGAAGGAAGAACTGGTTATAAACTGGGGCACAGGGAACAGAATAAAAAAAGATGGCATCTCACATACTTGTTTGACTCACACTGATATTCTATGAATCTTTTCATTGTTATGCTACTTTCCTTCTCAGGGTTCTGCCCTCCCAACCTCTCATTATTTTCTTTATTTTATGGCTGTCTGTCTGTCTGTCTCTCTCTCTCTCTCCCATGAATCTGTGTGAACAGCCATGAATAAAAAGTCAGAACTTTAGACAATAATCTCTGTTAATTAAAAAAGAAAGGGTATGAGCATACAAGAGAGACACAATTATTGGTTCTTCACGAACTATGAGAATTCCATCAACATTGTTAAATATTGTAAAAAGGAAAAGGAAAATGGTAGAGTTGTGCCGAGGAGGAAATATTCTCCCTTTATTTCCTCTCAAAGTCACTGTTATTTGCTCTCAGAATTACACAGAGCTTCTAGCCATCTACCTATAGTAGGACTCTTTCATCACTCAACAGTTCTGAGCACTGAAACTCATGTCATTTGTGATAGAGGTAGATATTAAAGGGATTTTACCTGTAAAGTACAGCTGAGCCTCTGTGTCCAAGCAGACATATCACTTAAAAACTGGGACTACAAATTTTGAGGTCAGAAGGGGGTTGAAGGAAAAAATGTAATGTCTTGGCTTACACATGGTCTGTAAAACCAGACAAGTATGTGAGATGGCTTTGATAATGCAAAATAGTGTGAAAAGGAAAGAGAATCCTAAATTGAGGTCTGAGGGACTCCAACATGTAGAAGTTAGGAGACAGAGAAGCCAGCAAAGGAAACTGAGATGCAGACAGAAATGTGGGAATAAAACCATGAGAACCCAGTGTCATGGAATCCAATGGAATACAATCCATGAAAGACAATGTCACAAGAAGAAAGGCAGAAGTAACTTGGTTGAAAACTGCTTGGAAGTCAAATAAAATGAGGTTTGAAAATTGTTGAATTTGGCCATATGCTGGTCATTGGTGAATTTAGCAAGAAACACATCAATGGGATGGTGGTAGGTAGAAACCAAGTTAGAGAGGGACATATGAGAGAAGGGAGAATATCATTCATAATTTAAATTTAAAATACTATAAAAAACACATGGACAATAGAGAATAGAAGTGAGAGATGGGGACAGCATGGGCGTCTTTGAAGGGCAATGAAGAGGTAGGACTGAGGGCAGAGCTTTGCATTCAAGGCTTTCTGTTTATTTACCTTGTTAGATAATTGCTAATTAATTGCTTAATTGCTAATGAAATAATATAGTAAAAAGAGAATAACCATAACATATAGTAAAAAAGAGATTTAGGAGATTGTAGGTGTGCACGTATGTTTATGTTTGTGTAATAACTGATGGAATTTTGTCTCTCAGAGAAGCAGATAAACTTTCCAAAAGTTTGGAGAGATGCCTTTTTGGTAAGACAAAGGTTCTTCCTCAGTAGTAACCAGGGAGGAGAGAAATAATCTAATTGCAGGTGAAGGTACATTTGTAGATAAGATCATGGGAAGGTAGGCAAGGAGAGCTATCTCATTCCCTAGCTTGTGTTTTCCTTATGTAGGCAGAAAGAGTGAAAAGTCCCCAGGAAAGAAAAAAGGTGAGACAGTTTTCCTGACACAAGATAAGTCATTTTAGGTCCCCAGCCATTTTCTCCAGTCTGTGGCTGATTTGCCAGGGCACACTTCTTGCAGAACTTCCTAGCAGGAGTTAGAACAAAGGCATGCAAAACCCTCAGTAGTTAAGGATTTTAAGGGAACAAAGGGAATGTAAAAACTAACAGTCTCTACCAGACCAGGAAATAGCCTAATCATATCAGAGACAATAAATCAATGGTAAAACTCCCAGTGCTGTTTCCAAAGTAAAGATTGACCTGACACACATTCTTGAGTTGTTTTTGCAGGATTGAAACTCTACCCCATAGGGTTAATGAGGATAAAACTGTCACCAGCAAGATCTCCACTAACCCCTCCCTTCTTCTTCACCAGAACATTAAGCCTATCTTTTTTTTTTTTTTTTAAGATTTTATTTATTTATTTGACAGAGAGAAAGAGCGCAAGCAGGAGGAGTGGCAGGTAGGCAGAGGAAGAAGGAGAAGCAGGCTCCCCACTGAACAGGGAGCCCGATGTGGGACTCAATTCCAGGATTCTGGGATCATGACCTGAGTGGAAGGCAGACGCTTAACTGTCTGAGCCACCCAGCCACCCCTAAGCCTATCTTTTAGAAGCAAAAAATAGGAAGAGTTCCTGGGGACCTAGACTACTTTGAGCTCTACCACGGACTAGCACCTATGCAGATGGACCACAGAGTATCCTACGGTTCCCTGGACATTTCATTAGAATATGAAAATCTCTGCCTCAAAAGATCATCACATATCACGCCATGCACGTATAGACACGTTTCCTAGGTACCCATCTCTACATGCCATGACAGAACTCCCCTTTCTGAATATTCATCCTAACCCTAAATAAAAGAAATGCACTCATCCCAACTTGGGGAGTCATGGCTTTGGAAATTATTCTCCATGGTCTCCTTATTTGCCGTAAATAAAGTTTCCTTTCTTTGACAACTCTACCTGGAACTCAGGGAGGAGCGAGCTCACTTGAAGTGGGTTGCACTTACGGAGAATGCTGCTTGGCATAGCACCGTATTTTCCCATGAAAGCGCATGCCAATATCTCCAATATATAGACTCAATGCCATTCGAATAAGGAAAATAAACACACTGAAAATGTTAAATGTCTAGGATGCATATAAAACATATAATAAATGTTGTGAAAATTTAGCAGCTATGATGCAAAAAAGTTTTCTGAGCTTTTCAGAATGTTTATCCAAGTTCAGTCTATCCCCTAGGCAGTTTCCCAGCTGCCTGGGATATATATATATATATATAAAAATCATGTGCTGATAGTTCAGAAAACAAAATTTCAGTACCTAGAAAATGTAATCATAATGTAATAATTTCTGCTTATAGAGTGTATTTGCAAATGAACAAAGACTTTATTTTTTCCAGGTTTGTTCAATTTTTCTCAGCTCGTGGCTATCATCAATTTACTCAAAAAGAACAAAGTCATGCTTTTGCTTATAACAGTGTGGCAGCAGACCTAGTCATTGTTAAAGTTTCTACATTTTTATGCTTGACAATATCATCTCCTTAAATTAAACAAAGGACCAAGGTATTGTTCCAAATATCTGATAGTTTTACAAATACAATTTGACAATGCAAGAGTCGTGATGTCATTGAAGATTCAACTTTGAGTGTTGCTTAATGTCTAGAATTCTATTTAAGTTTGAAATCAGTTTGGAATAGAAAAACTATCTAGGTCTCATGTTTACAGATAATTTTGATGAGGCGATAATAGTGATGATGCTGAAGGTTAATTGTTAGTGATGATTATAAATATGGTATAAGCTCAGAATAAACACTTTTTCTAAATATTCATAAAAATGACCAATGTACTGATGGGCACTTTTTTTCACATCCAATCTATAATCTCCAAGCAAATGAGACAGAAGAAGGAGGGGAACCCCTTCCTCTGCTCTGCAGATTTATAGATGGTAAAATATTTCCATACAGTTGACAAAGAACTATTGCTGCCCAACTGGTAAAATATACTTTTTCTAGATCACAAAAATATCTTTTGAAAGAAAGATGCTTGGGTCTTTGATTTAATACATCATTCTCTAGAAAGGCTGCCCTAGGCACCATCAAAGGGGTACTATAGCTGATCTTTCTTTATGGCACAAATAGAGGAAATAAGTGAATGACAGAAAAGTCAGCTGACAACAGAACTATTTCCAGGAAGGAAAACAATAGGTCAAAACTTAGAGTCAGGGATGCTTGGGTGGCTCAGTCCATTTAGCATGTGCCTTCAGCTCAGGTCATGATCTCTAGGCCCTGGGATTGAGCGCTGCATTAGGGAGCCCTGCTTCTCTCTCTGCCTTTACCCACCCCCGGCCCCACTGCTGGTCCTCTCTCTTTCTCTCTCAAATAAATCAATAAAATTTTTAAACAAAACAAAACAAAACTTAGAATTAGTCCTGAGACTAAACAGTGTCAATGTCTATACCGAGAGAGAGTAGACTCACACTCTAGACACTGCCATTTTAGATGAAGAAAATGATAATAATAAATTATCTGCAAAAATGGGATTAAGACATTTCTATAACATTTATACTGGAAACATTGCAATTTTAATGTCCAGTGACCAAAAAAGGGGATATACAGATTGTCAAAACTTTATTCAATAAAATATTATACACTGATAAGGAATAAACTTATAATCCAAGTGAAAAGAGAAAGTCCTCTGAAACAATGTATATTTAACATTATTTTATAAAGCTTAAGAACAAGTAGAACAAAGTAATTTATTATTTCAGCGTAAATATGTATACACACATTATGTACATTATATATATGCATACACAAATTATATGATATATGTGTGTATATATTGCTATTTATATATATCTTATATAAGTAACCATTGAATCAAAAAGTAAATACAAAATTTAGGATGACATTTACCTACCTCTGGGGAGAGAAAAGGGGATGAAATAGGAAAGGAACATATTGGTAGATGCAAATTTGGACAATATCCCAGTACTTAAGTTCAGTTATTCATTAAAACTTTTACTTTATCATATCTCTATATGTGTGTAAAATAATATTTTATGGATATTTACACATTTATATACACATATCACATGCACAACATATATATGTATATATGTGTGTATATAACCATAAAATATTCTTTAAACAAAAATAAAACAAAATAAAAATCTCAGCATTAAAATGTGTTATTTCTCCAAAATATGAAAATGAGGTATGTTTAAAGCTCTACAGTCATAAATCCCAATAACTGAGGATTTATTGTATAGGCAATATTCAATGAGCACATTGTATCTGGAAAATAGCATTAATGCCCCAATCTGTGTTTGGTATCATTCAGTTGACATCTTTTCCTAAATGTCTAGAGTATCCAATATGCAATACTTAGTACAATACCAAAGAAATACTCAGTTCAGTGTTTTTTCCCTGATTAAGGATCAAGCAATCTAGATGTTGACATAAAATATTCCTACCAGTTTATATTACAAAGCATTTATGCAGCAATATTATACAATCCAGGTTAAGCTATCATACTGTTTTGAGACTGCTGACTTTCCTTACTGTTTTCTTAAACACAAAACATTGTGATTCCTCACGATTACATATATATATATGTATATATATATACATATGTGTAGAATATATCTCAGTAATCTAAATTGAGTTAAGACAAACTGGACTCTGCTATTTGTGTCTCAGAAATTCCAGCTACTCCTGATTATATCAAGGGATGGTAACCAAATGTGCGTTTTTCAATGCTTCCTCACATCTACCAACAAAAACTCTCTCTCTCTAAAATTTTATACATTGATGCTCAAATTCTGCTGGGAGAGTCAGAATAATTACCATTGCTTCTGCAGTTACAAATCTACTACATCGATTTCAGCCAAAAGATACATGTCTCCAAAAACCATTTCTCTTCTATGCAACACCCTGACCTAATTATCCAGGATGACGAGGGTTCCCTAAGTGGGGTGGTAGGCATGAAAGAAACTACCTCAAGTCTTTCAGGCCCCTAGTGTTGTAGCTGTTAAAAATTTGGGGGTCTCAAGTATCTAAGGATATCCTCTATTTATCTTCTTGGTAAAATGCACATATCCATATACACCAAATTTGTCTTGACCTTCATGGACTTACATATTTCTGAAGTTCATTCATACATGAAGTATCTGTAGGTTTACGCTGTGGCGGATTGCACACCTGATGCCCACTAAGTGTTTATCACAATTTGTTTGAATGACTAAAGCAATCTTCTGTCTGATCTCTCTGCAGTCTCACCAACCTCTGTCCTCCACACTGCCTCAGTAATGATCTCTTGAAAACAAAGATTTAATCATTTAATGCCCACCACTCTCTACCAAAAAAAATTTTTAAACTTTTTATCACCATCAAAAAAAATAAAAATAAAACTTGGTAAAATCATATAAGACCTTTGGTGACATAGCCCCACCGATCTTTTGCGTTTTCTCTTTCCCTCTGCCCATCGGACCCTATATCCTCTGCACTTTGTCATGTAAGCTCATACTCTTAGCCTTTGTATATTTGTTACCTCTGCCTGGAGTAATATCCTCTGAATTCATTCTCAGGTAAATAATTAGTATTTATCCACCTTTCTAAGGCTCAGCATGGGTTTCAGCTCTTTCACTGAGCCCTCTGTAGCTGCCCCCCCCCACAGTGTGTCAAATGCTCTTCTACTTGGTCCCCAAATAAACCCATGCAATCTTCCTTTACAACATTTATCAAACTGCCCTACTGCACCAGTCTCCCTCTGCAGATTGCAAGGTTCTATTACATATACTGGGTTTTTGTTACTTAATCTACAGTGACTTCAAAGGTATTCTAGACACAGTAGAAAAAAAAATCCTCGTGTGGAATGAAAAAAAAAAATAGCTGTCAGGAACAATGTAGTTTATAGAAAAAGGAACAGAACTGGTTATCTGAAGACTTTTTGTGGTCTGGAATCTGCTATTAATTCACTGCAAACTCTTCAGGAAGTCATTTTTTTTTTTTTTTGAGTTTTCTTTTCCTTTATGGAAAAATGACATGGTTGGACTAAATGCTCTCAAAGGCCCCTCTCAACACTAAATTTCAATTTTTATAAAGCTTTCTGCTTAGTTTCTCCATCTAGCTTGGATATGCATTATTGGTATGTTATATAATTCGAAGAGAAAAGGAAGAAGAAGAAAAATTGAATTACATGTACTCAACCAGAAGACACCCAGCAATGTCCTCTGGTAACATTGATAATAAGCTCCCCCCCCCCAAGTTATTTTTTCCTGCTTTGAAGCAAAAATAAAACTCAATTTTCATTATATATTCTTGGTCATTTTTTAGGTTAGAAGGAAGTAGGTAGAAGAGGGAAATGTTGCTAACTAACTCACATTCCTCAATTTTTTTCTTACACAATTATTTAGATTCTTAAAATGACATTTCTGACAGAAAATGAAATAAGCATATTCCTATCATAAAGCTTAAAATGAGGACAAGGACCTTGTCTGTTTTGCTAACTAGCGCCAGACATGTATGGTTGCTCAGTAAATATTTAGTGAATGACAATTATCTCACCAGAATTCTATTTGGATGTATCAAGGAGATCCCAGCTCAGATGGGATAAGTAATACAGAAGAATTTCATTATTTTGTTATGCAATGTTTCAAAATATGTGTTTAGATATGGGCTAGGTAGAGTATAAAGAAAGGGATTGCTAAGCTTACCTGGTTACTCTTATTTATTTATTTATTTGACAGAGAGAGAGAAATCGCAAGTAGACAGAGAGGCCCACAGAGCGGTGGGGGCAGGCTCCCCACTGAAAGCAGAGAGCCCCATGCGGGGCTCCATCCCGGGACCCTGAGATCATGACCTGAGCCGAAGGCAGAGGCTTAACCCACTGAGCCACCCAGGTGCGCCTTACCTGGTTACTCTTACTGAGGTTTAGAATGCAAGTTGAGGGATGCCTGGGTGGCTCAGTTGGTTGAGCAGCTGCCTTTGGCTCAGGTCATGATCCCAGCGTCCTGGATCGAGTCCCATATCGGGCTCCTTGCTCGGCAGGGAGCCTGCTTCTCCCTCTGCCTGCCACTCTGTCTGCCTGTGCTCACTCGCTCTCTCTCCCTCTCTCTCTGACAAATAAATAAATAAAATCTTAAAAAAAAAAAAAAAAAGAATGCAAGTTGAAAAACAATCAAGGAAAGAAAATTCCAATTATTATTTTAAAAGTACCTGTTTACATATAAGAGATCAATATTTATCAATAAAACTATGTTTGATTTTAACCTGTTCACTGAAGCAATCACCCTAAAGAATTGTGTTAAAACACTCTTTAAAACCTGTTTCTGTATAACATGATGGTACGTTTTTCTTTTAGCAAAGTATTTACTTAAAACTCTTGATTTACAGAAAGGAAATATCAATGTATAGCATTTTCTTTCTTCTTTTTATTTTTTAAAAGCATTTTATTTATTTAAGAGGGAGAAGGTAGGAGAGAGAGGGAGAGTGAGAGCACAAGAGCAGGGTGAGGGAGAAGCAGATTCCCCGCTGAGCAGGGAGTCTGCTGCGCAGCTCAATCCCAGGATGCTGGGATCATGACCTGAGCTGAAGGCAGATGCTTAACGGACTGAGCCACCCAGGTACCCCTAGCATTTTTTTCTAAGTGCATTTTTCTCCTAAAAAAAAAATGTTCAAATTACTAACAGAAATATTTACTTCAGATTTACAGAACATTCAATGTTTAGATATTGATGGAATATAAAGACGAATGAGTCATTTCTTCTGACCTCAAATAGCGTAAAACCTAGGAAAATAAAGGAGAGTTAGGCTCAAGAGATAATATGTGCCATGTGTGTGGTGTGGCTTTTTTTTTTTTCTTCTCTGTTTGGAAGGCTAGATGAGGTGAGAATGAGATCTCTTTCTTGGCATGGTATGGTATTCAGGGAAGATATCAAAAAAGAAGTAGGACGTGAGCTCATTCTTGAAAGAGGGATACAGTTTCAGTAAATGAAAGGAAGGGGAGGGCATTTGTGATAGAGAGAAATGCATAGCAAAAGTCTAGAAACCAGGTAACACAGAACCTTATATGAGAGACAGGCTCACACAGAGGTGAGATCATGGAGTAGGAGCTTTGGCAGCAAAGACCAGGGTTACAAATCTGGGACTCAGTGGAAGACGCCTTAAGAGTACTTGCTCTTGGGGTGCCTGGGTGGCTCAGTGGGTTAAAGCCTCTGCCTTCGGCTCAGGTCATGATCTCAGGGTCCTGGGTTCAAGCCCCACATCGGGCTCTCTGCTCAGCGGGGAGCCTGCTTCCCTCTCACTCTCTGCCTACTTGTGATCTCTGTCTCTGTTAAATAAATAAATAAAATCTTTAAAAAAATAAATAAATAAAAATAAAAATTAAATTAAAAAAAAAGAGTACTTGCTCTTTTTCAGTAAGGAGTGAGCATCCAGCTAGAATGCAGGGACCCAAGCTGGAAACTGAGCTGCATTGCTGTTGCACACCTAGTTGAATCTGGATGGGATTTTGGGAGGTGAGGGGGAATGTGGGATATGAATGGAAGAACGATGAAAGGAATAAAATTTGAGAAGAGTCGATGTAGCATACTGATATAGTATGTGGAAAAGGACACAAGAAGGGAGTAGTGAAAAATGAATGGGAGAATATGATGCCATCACAGAGGGAAAAGGTAAGTCAGCAGGCAAAGTTAATTTGCTAGGAAGATGAGGAGGGATAAGGGGCAAGGCTATGTTGTTCATTTTTTAAATGTTTATTTTCTATTTTTAAAATGTTGAATTTCAAGTAACAGAGAGTCAATTAAAAGGAAAAAAAAAAAAATACCAGGCAGCAGTGGTGAGTCTGAGCTGAGGTCAGGATTGGTGGTACTAACTCTTCAGAGATTTCTGACAACGTGCTTGTTATCAAAGCCTCAGGACCAATTGCAGAATGCCAATATAAGTATTTTCTTGCTAGGGAAACATCTCTAATTGGGGACCTATCTCTCTTTACCACCACATTTCCCCTTTGGTCACTAGATTTTTGCCTAAATTAGTTGAAGTCATTATAGGCATCAAAGTTTAGCAGCTTGTATTAAGGTATAAAGTGCAACATTTGAAAGCTAAAATTGTGAATGGCTTTTGGAAAACAAAAATAGCAAATGACAGACTACATGATGTGGGTAATTGAGACTATGAATATCTGGCTGCTCTTAATGACAGCCCAGTTACACCCCATGGGCCCATCAAGAATGTGTCCATGATTCCCTTTCCAAAGCAGCCTGAGGCCATGGGCAGAGATCTGGTTGCTACCACTGTCATTGCACATTCTGAGTCCTCTCGGGAATAATGCTGCTCTCCTCGGTAGAAGGGGTGGGATTGCTTGCTTGGGGTATCTTAGGCTGCAGGGAAAATCCCTACCCTTCTTATCCATGGTCGGCATGCTTAGCATCCCTCTTGGGTAGGGGGAAATTATCTCCTTTCTTTCCATCCAGCCAGGGGATGGCATCAAGCATCAAATGCTTATTTCTGTCTTTAGATTTAGAAAGTACTAAATCAATTTAATGCTGGACACTCCCCCCCAAAAAAGCAGACAGGTGAATTAGAGAGACAAATGAGAAATAGTTGAGTCACTCACTTATCCTTCCCAGAGATTTTTATCATGGGCCTGCAACATGCCTATTAAGAACTTAAACCTCTGTTGACTCCATTTAGCTGGCAGTCTGGAAAATGTAATGGAAAATTGTATTCCTTGGGGAGCTCAGCGTGTGCTTGTCGTTTCTTCCTTGATAATTCCAGAAATACCATGGAAGGGGTAATGATATCTACAATAATGAGTATGCCTTGGGAAGCTGTTGAACTTTAGAATTCACAAGAAGGCACATTTTCATATCTCAAAACAGATTCTCACTTGTGGCCTCCCCTACCTGCTATGCTCAAGCTCAGGGATTCTCAAAATGTAACCACTTCTCTGGCCAGCTGAGGGCGAGATTGATCTGCTTTTGCCGATACAGCCCTCCTAAAGCCTTTGGAAAAAAGGAGTCCACTAAGCAATCTGCAGGGAGGGGGCATTGGTATAAAAAGCTGGTCTGGAGGCTGGGGAGAGTGGGCAAGAAAATCTAAATGCTGCAACACAGAGCAGCCCCAAAGAGTTTTGAGAAGCATGGAAAAAATGGTATTTCATGAATAAGACTCAAGAATTTTTGTTCTCTGAAATATATTAGGTTTATAGAACAAACAGTATAACTTTCCATTTTCTTAATGTGTGTGGGCAGGTTTAATGAACATTTATTTTCTATAATTTTTAATAGCTACCTAACTTCCACAAATATGCATCAATTAAAAAACAAAACAAAGCAAAACCAGAATGCTGATTTTGAGTTCCTCAGTCCAGTAATACATTGATAGCAACTGTATTAGTATTGTGATTAATTTCTCATCTTACTTTAGGTACAAAATTGACGTTGAAAGGAAAATCATACTGTTTTCTAGGAGGACATATGTTTTTCCACTTTGAATGAATACCCTGGCCATTCTTAATTCAAGAATATAAAGGGAAAACAGCAACTTGTTAGATCTCACTAATACCTTTATAATGTAAAACACCTAAAATATGTATTTGCTGGATTCTCCCTACAGGAGAGTTAAAGGTCACTTGTGGGATGTCAGTATTTACCTAGTGTATGTCTGTCTTTCTCCTTGGTTCTCAAGTTCAGTTCCAGACTACAATCTGGAGCAATCTGGGCTTGATAAAAATCACCTCTGCTGCTGGAAACAATGTGTTTGGTTTTTCTCTTTCAGTGCTTTTTGAAAGTCTACGGTATACCCCTTGAGTCATAAAGTATACATACAACTGAGTCACAGGAGTTTCATCTATTTCTTTCAGGAGGTTTGTCTATTCAATCTACTTTGTAATCATCTAGAAAAATCCATTTGGTAAAGTGGTCATGGATTATAGGATCCTCTCTTACTGAGGGAAGCAACACTGTCCAAGAAATACCTGTAAGCCTCAAGATCCAGAAGGGGGAAAAGGTCCATAAAGAGACTGGTTACTCAAAATCATAGGTGTAAACCGGAAGTGATATTATAGACAATTCCATTTATACTCTATTGCCAGAGGAATTTCGTTAAAGCACAAATCAATACATTTCACTTACCCCTCCCATCAGGCATAGCATATCCCCATTGTCCCTGGCCTAATGTTGACAGCTCTCTTTGAACTGGCACCAGCCAGCTCTTCCTATCTTCTTCCTGCTGCCCCTTGACTCCAGAAAATCTGAATCAGGGGGTTTCCATATTCATATCCTTGCACTTGATCCCTGGGCAGATCCATCTCTCTAGAATTCCACTGGGATAGAGAACGACCAGGTTTAATAAAGGTAGTTCATCTCCCTACCTCCACACATCTATGGGCATCCTTGCTGACCCAACCTAAATATAGTTTCTATTGTCAAGTTTCCCTAAAGTCCTCTAGAGATCCTAAACTCTTTTTCGACATGAATCACATCTAGCCTCTTATGACGCTTCAGTCTTTCTACCTTAAAATGAAGGCTTTTATGAACATATATTTTCTACCAACTCTAAGGTGACTAAAAGTAGAATCTGTGTATGATCTATCTTTTTATCCTCCAAAACATTTAATACAATGCCCAGCACCAATAGGCACTCAGCAAATGTTTACTGAATGAGTTAATACATGAATTAATTTACAGTTTCTGCTAAACCAAAGTTACTTTCTAGAGAGATACCTGATAAGCTTAATGCTGTTTAAGTAATTCCTTTCTATGCCAAATTTAGTACCAGTCAGCCATCTAAATGCATAAGAAAGAGCCAAAATGCCCTTCAACAAATAGATAAAGAAGATATGGTCCATATATACAATGGAATATTGCTCAGCCATCAGAAAGGATGAATACCCAACTTTTGCATCAACATGGATGGGAATGGAGGAGATTGTGCTGAGTGAAATAAGTCAAGCAGAGAAAGTCAATTATCATATGGCTTCACTTACTTGTGGAACATAAGGAATAACATGGAGGACTTTGGGAGAAGGAAAGGAAAAGTGAAGGGTGGGGAGAAATCAGAGGGGAGACAAACCAGGAGAGACTATGGACTCTGAGAAACAAATTGAGAGTTTTAGAGGGGAGGGGGATAGGGGAATGGGTGAGACTGGTGGTGGTTCTTAAAGAGGGCACGTATTGTATGGAGCACTGGGTGTTATATGTAAACAATGATTCTCAGAACACTACATCAAAAACTAATGATGTATTGTATGGTGACTAACATAACACAATAAAAATTTTTAAAAATGCATAGGAGTTAGCATTTTGCTGAAGAGCAATTGCTTAATTCAAAGGGCAATTATGTGGCTCTTTTGTTTTTTTGTTTTCTAGGATTTTATTTATTCGAGACAGAGTGTGTATATGAGAGAGAGAGAGAGAACATGAGGGGGGGGCGGTGTTCAGAGGGAGAAGCATACTCCCTGCTCAGCGGGGATCCTGATGCGGGGCTCAGACTCCAGGATTATGACATGAGCAGAAGCCAGACACTTAACTGACTGAATGACCCAGGCACTCCTATGTGGCTCTTTTGAAAGGAGAGGGTTCAAAACATGAGAAAAAGTTTGAGAAGTCTCTTCACTAGAAACTCCCAGTAGTCTTGGGGGAAAAAAAATGGAGAACTTTATAAAATACTGCTTGGTGTCCGTGAAACCTATCAGTACATACTTCAATCCTTAGTCATGGAAGCAGTAATAGTTGCCTCCTTGAAATCACCTTTCTCCACATCCTTTGCTTGATTTTGATAGTGAGACCCAGATATAGAACTCAAGGGAAGCAAACAGAGCCTCTAAAATACTGAAGTCATGTATATATGTTTATCACTAGTGTTACATCACATGCAGTATATATGTATGCTTAACATTTACAATGAAGACAATAGGTTCAGTTATGCAGTAGGATTTGAGATTTAAAAGGCTCAAACTTTACAATAAGAAACAAGTAAAAAGCAGATTTTAATTTGACCAGAGAGCTTATTTTTGAAGTTTTTTTTTTTTTTAAGTCTTCCTTGGGTACTTTAAGAGCCATTGAATGTTTCCTTACTCTCACCCTCTATTTTCTCATTAGACAGATACATACTTTTACCAGTTTCTTCACAACCTTCAAAGTAAATGCATATTGCCACCCCTAAGAGCAAAATATCCATGCTGTCCATTCAATATTCTTTTGGACCCTGTGATGGGATAAAACTGATGCCAGATGGGACCTCAACCTCCTCATTGAAATGAAAAAAAAAAATTTTACCAAGTACACAAACTAGCACACATTTATGCCAATATATAATTAAAAAGTTGAAAAAGTGGCACGAATCAATGTGTACGCAAGGAAAAAAGAGTTAGTGATGACTTCAAAGTTCTTAAGAAAATTGATTGTGATGAATCCTGATGGATGCCACCCAGCAGTCAAAGATTTGGTGAAAATAGGCTATTTATTATTATGTGTGGGCAACTAAACAAAGACAGGATTGAAAATAGCATATTTGTTGGATAGTAGGAAACTTGGACTAGTATACAGCAAGCATTTATTGAGTATTTACAATCTGGTAGGCACTAAAACATCTGCGTGAACAGGGTGTATTAGGGTCAGTGGTTCTTTAAGTGTGTGTCTCTGGGCCAGCAAGATTGGCAGAACTTGGAAATCATCACAAATGCAAATCCTCAGGTCCCACTCCAGAAGACTTATCAGAAAATTGGGGCTTGGGGCCTGGGAATATGCATTTTAACAAGCTTCTCAAGTGATCCTGATGCTCACTCAGGTTTGAGAACTGCTCTGTTAGAGGAAATAACCCTGACCAGGTGGCATAAGACCTAGAATTCCAAGCAGCAGATGTATGAGAGAATGGAAGTCACAGACAGAGTTTAATAAGACCAGTGACATCAAGAAAGTGACGTTTACTTTGTTCAGGTCACTCAGAAGAAATATCAGGAGAGGTTAAAAGTATGAAAAGAATTATATCAGGATATCTGAGATCTTTATAAAAGTCCCCTTAAGCCATAAGCTACTGGAAAACAGAGACAAGTTTAATGAAACAATTCCATCTTTTGAGGAAAAAAAAAATGAGTCACTCTTCTTAAAGAAGTTTCAGTGAGATACCTATCTAATTTTTCCTCTCTGTTCTCTCTGCCTTCTCTGGAGTCCTATTTGGCAGAGTCAGGAAGAACTTTGCACTTTATCCAAGAACTATTGGATAGAACTCTAGTCTATCGTCTTTTTTAGTGTTCTTGATTTTTAAACATCAATTTCAGCTACTAACATGAGGAAAAAGAACTTACATTACACAGCCTAGATTCTATGTTTTCTTATTTTAAAATGAAATATTTTAGTGAATTCAAATCGCACAGCTATTTATTATAAATATAACTCCCTTCTTCATTATGTATATATGTAGATAGGCACATAAATGCTTATAAGGTGTGAATGTGTGTCTGTGTGTGTACTTGTAATGTATTTTTCACTTTAAAATACCTTGAGAAGAAGTGAAGCTCTGTATTTGGCTCAGGTGGCTGGGAAGGGCACCCTTCTAGAGAGCCATAAAGGATAAGGTGGTTATTGATTATTTCAGATAGGAAGGAAAAGCAGGTGTAAGACAGAAATAGGCAATGTCTGAAATGCAATGATAAGTAAAATTTTAGACAGTTAAGTAAGAAAAAAAGAGAATCTGAAAAAGCTGAAAGCTTTATAAGAACCGGATTGAATCAAAAGCATCTACAGAATGATGCTACCTGTAGTACTTGATGAATTTTATTTATTAGCCCAGAGCTATCTGGAGAAGCCTCTGTTCCAGGGAAGGGTTTTCTGGAAGATGAAGGAGATTGACCAGATCATAGAGGTCCTTGGATGGGTACTGTCTATGCGCTAGGAGTCTGTACTGTCTCCAGTCTCAATTATAGGTTATAGTTGATACTCATTATTTGGGGAGTCCATTATTTATGAATTGGCCTACTCATTGGAGTTTATTTGTTACCCCTAACTCAACACACACAGCTTTTATGATCATTTGTAGACATGCGCAGAACAGTGAAAAATTTGAGATGACCAACACATGTGTTCCCAGCTGAGTTGCCTTTTTTGATTCAGCACTCATCCTGTAAACAAAAGTCTTTTTTGTAGTCTGCTTAGTGCTGCATTTTTCACTTTTTTGTGGTTTTTGTTGGTGATTTTGCTGTTTACAATGGTCCCCAAGTGTAGTGCTGAAGGGCCAGCTATTGTTTTTAAGTGCATGAAGGTGTGACTTGCCTTCAGAATATGAGTTAGATAAATTTCATTCATGCATGAGTTACAGTGCTGCTGGTGTAAGTTTAGCATTAGTGAATCAACAACATATATTTAAAAAGAGGTCTTTAAACAGAAACACACATAAAATGAATTTATGTATTCATCATTTGATGTAACTCTTGTGACTTACGGCTTGTAGGAACCTAATCTTCTATTTACTCCATGAGCAATAGTTCAGTATTTGCTAATTCATTGTTCATGGCAATTTTATAGAATATAAGAAATGCAAATAATGAGAACCAACTGTGTTTTGCATGTAATTTTAAGTATTAACTCAAGTGATAAGTTCCCCAATTTTACTTGCCTTCAATTCTATATATGTTTGCTGTTAAGGTTCACAATTCTTTGTGGAAGGTGAAGGGGTGATTGGAGTAGAAAATAATTTGTAGAGTGACTTGCTAACTTCCATCTAAGTGTTCTGAGTATTAAGAATTAAAATTGTACTATTATGATTAGAGTGATATAGAGACCCAAATTATGATTTATATGTGCTTTTATTTGTAATTAACATCTTAAAACCTCAACTAAATATTAGTAATGAGGTACTCCTGGGAGCTTTCTGATTTGAAAAGGAAAAAAACTTTGACACTTCACTGCCTACAGGTAATACGAACCTCAGAATCTTAAGAATTTACTATACACAGGCCAGTTGGGACCCGCAGGGTCACAGTGAATATTAGAAAAGCACTTTTAAATGTTTGCTTGCGTGTATCAAACAACATCTCACAGGTTGTTTTTGGTACATAAGAAATGTGGAGAGATGTATGTGAGTAAATGCAAATTCAGTTTGATTCTGCATCAAACAGCAAAAGTCTTCCTCAGTTTTGTCTTGACCACAATTTGGGCAAAATAAAACATGGCACGCAGGAAGAATGGAGTAGGGCTCAACCCTACAGCAGATGAACTACCTATAATATGAGGGCTTCTTGAAGCAGACCAAAATAAGTAGATTGAATGCTATAAGGAAAAGGAAAACACACAAAACAAATTAAGACTATAACCTGTGTCTGTGATATAGGTTGATCTCCCATCCATAACAGGTAAGAAAGTATAAGAAGTAATTTTATTTTTCTTCCTGTTTTATGTTTTGTCTCTATGCAAACACATTTCAAAAAAGTGACAGTATTAAATCCAAATCATTTCCCAGTGATATCGCTGTCTCCATACTCCCTAGGCTTTCTAAAGGTCTCTAGTGACACAGGTCTGTATGTGTGTATGGTATGGGCATGCATCTTTTGTCTGTCTCCCCTTCTTTCTTTACTACCCATCTCTCCTCCATACTTCACACCAACTTTGCAATCAGAACTCTGCAGACCCACATAATGGCATTAAGAATCTGGCTCAGTTGGGGGAGGAGTCAAGATGGCGGAGAAGTAGCAGGCTAAGATGACATCAGCCAGCAGGAGATCAGCTAGATAGCCTATCAAACCATTCCAAACACCTACGAATCCAACAGGAGATCGAAGAGAAGAAAAACAACAATTCTAGAAACAGAAAATCGACCACTTTCTAAAAGGTAGGACCAGCGGAGAAGTGAATCCAACGCGACGGGAAGATAGACCCCAGGGGGAGGGGCCGGCTCCCGGCAAGCGGTGGAGCACAAAATCAGGACTTTTAGAAGTCTGCTCCATGGAGGGACATCGCTCCAGAGGCTAAACTGGGGTGAAGACCTCACGGGGACAGCGTGGACTCAGGTCCCATGGGGTCACAGAAGGATCGGGGGTGTCTGAGTATCACAGAGCTCACAGGTATTAGAGCGGGGAAGCCAGCTGCGGAGACAGAGCCGAGGTTTCCTGGAGCCGTGGTCTGTGACACGACCGGTGCTCTGTGACACGGGCCGGTGCTCTGTGCGAGGGGTCCCCACAAGATCCGGGGAGACTCCGACCCGGGAGAGCTCAGGGATCTATGGGGTTTGGAGACTCCAGGTGGGACTCTGCCAGAGACAGAGACGCTTGGTCACAGGCTGGGTGAGCTCGGAGGGCTCCCAGAAGCCAGTGAGACGGGACTGCTTATGCACGATTTTCTCTGAGCTTGGTCTCCGAGCACAAACGGGGGCTGGGGAGACCGGAGGGATTAAACGCTTTTCTATGAAGGCGCACTGAAGACTGGGGCCCCTAGCTCTCGGCTCCTCTGAACCGGAGATTGGGAGGCCGCCATTTTCATTCCTGTCCTCCAGAACTCTACGGAAAGCGTTCAGGGAACAAAAGCTCCCAAAAGCGAACCTGAGAGGATTACTTAGCCCAGCCCCTGGTAAGGGCGGTGCAATTCCGCCTGGGGCAGAGACACTTGAGAATCACTACAACAGGCCCCTCCCCCAGAAGATCAAAGAAATCCAGCCAAGACCAAGTTCACTTAACAAGGAGAACAGCGGATTCTTATCTGGACAAAATGACAAGGCAGAAAAACTCACCACAAAAAAAAGAACAGGAGGCAGGACCGAAGGCTAGGGACCTAATCAATACAGACATTGGTAATATGTCAGATCTGGAATTCAGGATGACGATTCTCAGGGTTCTAGCCAGGCTCAAAAAAGGCATGGAAGATATTAGAGAAACCCTGTCAGGAGAAATAAAAGCCCTTTCTGGAGAAATAAAAGAACTAAAGTCTAATCAAGTTGAAATTAAAAAAGCTATTAATGAGGTGCAATAAAAAATGGAGGCTCTTACTGCTAGGATAAATGAGGCAGAAGAATTAGTGATATAGAAGACCAAATGACAGAGAATAAAGAAGCTGAGCAAAAGAGAGACAAACAACTACTGGACCACGAGGGGAGAATTCGAGAGATAAGTGATGCCATAAGACGAAACAACATTAGAATAATTGGGATTCCAGAAGAAGAAGAAAGAGAAAGAGGAGCAGAAGGTATACTGGAGAGGATTATTGTAGAGAATTTCCCTAATATAGCAAGGGGAACAAGCATCAAAATCCAGGAGGTGCAGAGAACACCCCTCAAAATCAATAGGAATCGGTCCACACCCTGCCATCTAATAGTAAAATTTACAAGTCTTAGCGACAAAGAGAAAATCCTGAAAGCAGCACGGGACAGGAAGTCTGTAACATACAATGGTAAAAATATTAGATTGGCAGCAGACTTATCCACAGAGACCTGGCAGGCCAGAAAGAACTGGCATGATATATTCAGAGCACTAAACGAGAAAAACATGCAGCCAAGAATACTTTATCCAGCTAGGTTATCATTGAAAATAGAAGGAGAGATAAAAAGCTTCCAGGACAAACAAAAACTGAGTTTGTAAACACCAAACCAGCTCTACAGGAAATATTGAAAGGGGTCCTCTAAGCAAAGAGAGACCCTAAAAGTATTATCAGAAAGGAACAGAGACAATATATAGTAACAATCACCATACAGGCAACGCAATGGCACTAAATTCATATCTCTCAATAGTTACCCTGAATGTAAATGGGCTAAATGCCCCAATCAAAAGACACAGGGTTTCAGAATGGATAAAAAAACAAAACCCATCAATATGCTGCCTACAAGAAACACATTTTAGACCTGAAGACACCTCCAGATTGAAAGTGAGGGGGTAGAAAACAATTTACCATGCTAATGGACATCAGAAGAAAGCTGGGTGGCAATCCTTATATCAGATCAATTAGATTTTAAGCCAAAGACTATAATAAGGATGAGGAAGGACACTACATCATACTCAAAGGGTCTGTCCAACAAGATCTAACAATTTTAAATATCTATACCCCTAACATGGGAGCAGCCAACTATATAAACCAATTGATAACAAAATCAAAGAAACACATTGACAAGAATACAATAATAGCTGGAGACTTTAACACACCCCTCACTGAAATGGACAGATCATCCAAGCAAAAGATCAACAAGGAAATCAAGGTCTTAAATGACACACTGGACCAGATGGACATCACAGATATATTCAGAACATTCCACCCCAAAGCAACAGAATACACATTTTTCTCTAGTGCCCATGGAACATTCTCCAGAATAGATCACATCCTGGGTCATAAATCAGGTCTCAACTGGTATCAAAAGATTGGGATCATTCCCTGCATATTTTCAGACCACAATGCTCTGAAGCTAGAACTCAATCACAAGAGGAAATTTGGAAAGAGCACAAATACATAGAGACTCAACAGCATCCTTCTACAGAATGAATGGGTCAACCAGGAAATTAAAGAAGAATTGAAAAAAACCATGGAAACAAATGATAATGAAAACACAACGGTCCAAAATCTGTGGGACACAACAAAGGCAGTCCTGAGAGGAAAATATATAGCCATACAAGCCTATCTCAAGAAACAGGAAAGGTCTCAAATACACAACCTAACCCTACACCTAAAGGAGCTCGAGAAAGAACAACAAAGAAAGCCTAAACTCAGCAGGAGAAGAGAAATAATAAAGATCAAAGCAGAAATCAATGAAATAGAAACCAAAAAAACAATAGAACAAATAAATGAAACTAGGAGCTGGTTCTTTGAAAGAATTAATAAGATTGATAAACCCCTGGCCAGACTTA
>RCUC01122916.1:0-18482 GCA_003697995.1 Taxidea taxus jeffersonii
CCCCCCAAAGCCCACAGTTTACATAATGGTTCAGTCTTAATGGTGTATTTGATGGATTTGGACAAAGGTATAAATGACAGGTATCCATTATTATGGTATCTTACAGGGTATTTTCACTGACCTAACAATCCTCAGTGCTCTGCCTATTCATCCCTCCCTCTCTCCTAATCCCTGGAAACCACTGATCTTTTTACTTTCTCCACGGTTTTGTCTTTGCCAGAACATCCTATATTTGGAATCGCATAGTGAGTAGCCTTTTCATACTGCCTTCTTTCACTGAGTAAGATGCGTTTAAGGTATTTCCATGTCTCTTCATGACTTTATAGCTTGTTCCTTTTTTAAAAAAAATTTATTTGACAGATAGAGATCACAAGTAGGCAGAGAAGCAGGCAGAGAGAGAGAGAGAGAGAGGAGGAAGAAGGCTCCCTGCTGAGCAGAGAGCCTGATGTGGGGCTCGATCCCAGGACCCTGAGACCATGACCTGAGCCGAAGGCAGAGGCTTCAAGCCACTGAGCCACCCAGGCATCCCAAGCTTATTCCTTTTTAGCACTGAATAATATTCTGTTGTCTGGATGTACCATGCTTTATTTATCTAACCATTCCCCTACCAAAGGGCATCTTGGTTGCTTCCAAGTTTGAGCAATTATGAAAAAAGCTGCTAGAAATATCCCCGTGCAGGTTTTTGTGCAGACATGTTTTCACCTCCTTTGGGTAAATACTAAGGAACTCAATTTCTGAATTGTATGTTAAGAGTAGGTTTAGTTTTGGGACGCCTGGCTGGCTCAGATGGTTTAGTGCCTGCCTTTGGCTCAGATCATGATCCCAGGGTCCTGGAATTGGGTCCAGTGTCGGGCTCCCTGCTCACCAGGGAGCACAGCCTTCTCTCTCTCTCTCTCTCACAAATAAATAAATAAAACCTTAAATAAAAGAGTAGGTTTAGTTTTGTAAAAAAACCACCAAAGTGTCTTTCAAAGTTGCTATATCATTTTACATCCCCATTATGATATATCAGAGTTCCTGTTGATTCACATCCTCACCAGTATTTGGTGCTGTTGGGCATTCTAGATTTTGACCATTCTAATACGTTAGTGATGGTATTTCTCATTGTTGTTTTAATTTTCATCTCCTTGATGGCATATGATGTGGAACATCTTTTCATATGCTTATCTGTCATTCGTATATCTCCTTTAGCTAGATGTCTATTAAGGTCTTTGGTTCATTTTTAAAAAAATATTTTATTTATTTATTTGACAGAGACTCCCCACTGAGCAGGGAGTCTGATGTGGAACTCAATCCCAGGACCCAGGGATTGTGACCTGAGCAGAAGGCAGACATTTAACCGACTGAGCCACCTAGGCGCCCAGCATAGCACTTATACTTTTTTGTTTTTGTAGAATTGGTAGTAATGTCCCCACTTTCATTTCTGATTTTAGTAATTTTAGTGTTCTCTTTTTTCTTAGTCCATGGAGCTAACGGATTTTCAATTTTGTTGCTCTTTTAGAAGAGCTAGCTTTTGGTTTCATTGATTTCTCTTGTATAGTTCATTGATCTTTGTTTTCATCTTTATTACTTCCTTCCATTATCTTTGGATTAGGTTGTTCCGCTATTTCTAGCTCCTTGAATTGTAAAGTTAGGTTATTGGTTTGAGATTTTTCTTATTTTTTTGGTGTAAGCATTTATAGCTATAAACTTTCCCCTCAGAACCACTTTCACCATGTCCCATAAATTTCGGCATGTTCTATTTTTATTTTCATTGGTTTAAATATTTTCTATTTTTTTTTGTGATTTCTTTTGTGATTTCTTGGTTATTTAAAAGTGTGCTAATTCCCACAATTTTGTGGAATTTCCAGTTTTCCTTTTGTTATTGATTGCTAACTTCATCCCATTTTGTCAAGAGAAGATATTTTGCATGATGTCTATCTTTTTAAAGGTATTGAGACTTAATCTGTGGCCCGACTATATGGTCTATCCTGTAAAATGTTCCATGCGCATTTGAGAGGAATGTGTATTCTGTTGCTGGTGCATCAGGTGCTCTGAAATGCCTGTTAAATTTAGTCGGCTTACTGTGCAGTTTAAGTCCTTTATTTACTTATTTATTCTATGTCTACTTGTTCTGTTCATTATTGTCAGTGGGATATTGAATTCTTCAACTATTACTGTATAACTGTCTATTTCTCCCTTCAATTCCATCAGTTTTTGCTGCTTATATTTTGACGACCTTATTAGGTATGTAAATGTTCATAATTATATCTTCTTGCTGTGTTGAACACTTTAACGAACTCTTAAAATGCCCTTCTTTGTATCTTATAAACTTTTTTGCTATAATGTCTATTTAATTTCTATTTTGTCCGGTATTAGTTCAGTCACCTTTCTCTTTTGCTTAGTATATGTATGGAATATTTTTTCCATCTTTTCACTTGCAACCTGTTGGTGTCTTTGGATCTAAAGCGAGTCTCTCAGGGTACCTGGCTGGCTTAATCAATGGAGCATGCGACTCTTGATCTTGGCGTTGTGAGTCGGTGTAGAGATTACTTAAAAATTTAAAAAAACTAGAAAAAATAAAACTGGGTCTCGCACAGATAGCACAGTTGGATCCGATTATTTTTAAAGATTTTATTTATTTATTTATTTTAACACAGAGAGAAAGACAGAGAAAGAGAGAGACAGGCAGCGAGAGGGGATGGAGCAGGGGGAGAGGGACAAGCAGTCTGCCCTAAGTGTGGAGTCTGACGATGGCCAAATCCCAGGACCCTGAGATCATGACCTGAGCCAAAATCAAGAGTCATATGCTCAACTGACGGGGCCACCCAGGTGCTCAGATCAGTTTTTAAAATCAATTCTGCCAATGTCTGTCTTGATTGGACAGTTTAGTCAATTTAAAGTAACTACTCCTAAGAGTGACTTCTGACATTTTGTTGCATGTTTTCTAAATGCCTCACAGTATTTTTGTCCCTTATTTCCTGCATTACCACCTACTTTTGTGTTTAGTTGATTTTTTTTGGTAGCAAAATGTTTTAATCATCTTCTCATTTCCTTTTGTGTGTATTTTATAGCTATTTTCTCTGTGGTTGCCATGGGGATTACGTTTAGCATCCTAAACTTACAACTTTTTAATTTGAATTTCTACTGGCTTAACTTCAATAACATAGAAACTGTTCCTTTACAGGTCTACTAAATATATATACATATATATTTATATACATTTATTTGTATTTCTATATTCGTATATATAAAAGTTTCAGCCACAACACATAAAAGTCCTCACCTTTACTGGAGCTGTAGTTCTGAGATTTCTTTTGGGAGGTACAGAGGAACTCAGCTTCACAACTCTTCAGAGTTCTGGACTTTCCCCAAAGTCAAGAAGAAGAAAGTACCATGTTTGGGGGAGCTGGGTTGGGGCCAGAATTTGCATCCTCTGAGGTAAGACAAAGTTGGTCACTGCTTTCAGGTGACACTCCACCTGACAACCATTGTTCTCCCTCAAAGGGGCCTGTTTACCCTCCAACTTCACACCAAACACCAGGTCCTTGGCAAAGTTCCTAGGGAAATGGTGAGGAAGTTCTGATACCAGCTTCCTGGGATTCTGACCTAGATCCAGGACTGTGGACTGGCCCATATTTTTCTCCTAATAAAATTAGTTTTATTGGTATTCCCCCCAAGTTTAAATACAATGCATGTTCAATGTAAAACATTGGATTAATTACCAAAAAAAAGAGAATAAAAATTACCCCAAATCCCAATGGCAGGAGCCACCCAGGTGACCCATATAGATTACTTTCAACAAATATATTTACTAGGTAGAGAAGCATATGAACGAACAGCTGCTGGAGGCTTCCTGGATTTAATTTGGTGACTTTTACATCACAACCCCATAAGGAAGAAATGGTTGGTGACATATTTGACAGGATGCTTCCATTTATGGATTTTCTGTCTTTCAAAGAAATGTTTCTGGACTACAGAGCAGAAAAGGGAGGTCAGGTACAGGAAACAACCAATGGCTTAGTGGCTACCCTGCAAATCGTCTTTCTGTTATCCAGAGCACGGCAACACTGGCTTTTACCTCCAGCCAATGGGATTGCTTTGGACCTCTATAGCTCAGTAGGCTGGGAGAGGATTAGGCTAACAACGACAGAAAAATAGATCTTGAAAAATGTGAATTTGTACCTGTTCATTAATGTTAAGTATTGATGAGTCAAAAAGAAAATGGCGGGACGCCTGGGTGGCTCAGTTGGTTAAGCGGCTGCCTTCGGCTCAGGTCATGATCCCAGCGTCCTGGGATCGAGTCCCACATCGGGCTCCTTGCTCGGCAGGGAGCCTGCTTCTCCCTCTGCCTGCCACTCTGCCTGCCTGTGCTCGCTCTCTCTCTCTCTCTCTCTGACTAATAAATGAATAAAATCTTAAAAAAATAAAAAAAAAAAAGAAAATGGCACTTAATGTTATTAACATAACAATGCTCCCCAAACTGATATATAAAGAACCGTTGCAATAAAATGACAACCCATTTATGAATAGAGTATTCACATAGACATTTCACCAAAGAAGATGTACAAATGGCCTATTAGCCATGAAAATATGCTCAATATCATTAGTCAATAGGGAAATGCAAATCAAAACCACAATGACATACTATGTCATACCTACAAGAATGGCCATAATAAAAAAGATAGACAACAACAAGTGTTGGTGAGGATGTGGAGAAGGTGGGGCCCTCACATATCGCTGGTGGGAATGTAAACTGGTACAGTTGCTTAGAAAAACAGTTTGACAGTTTATCAAAAAGTTAAAATTACCAAAGAGGCTGGGTGGCTCAGTTGGTTAAACATCTGCCTTCAGCTCATGTCATGATCAGGCCCCTGCTCAGTGGGAAGTCTACTTCTCCCTCTGCCTGCCACTCCCCCTGCTTTTGCCCCCCCACCCCACCAAATGAATAAATAACATCTTTAAAAAATTACCAAATGACGCAGTGATTCCACTTCCATGTATATACCAAAGAGAAATGGAAATATATGTCCACACAAAAATTTGTACATCAGTGTTCAAAGCAGCATTACTCAAAATAGCCTAAAAGTGGAAGCAATCCAAATGTCCATCAATTGATAAACAGATAAAATAATACATTTCATGCAATGGAGTATTATTCAGCCATAAAAAGGAATGGAGTGCTTGTTTATACATGTTATAACATGCATGAACCTTGAAAGCATCATGCTAAGTCAAAGTAGACAGACACAAAAGGCCACGTATTGTATGATTTCATTTATATGAAATGTCTGGAATAGCAGATCTATAGAGACAGAAAGTAGATTAATGGTTGCTAGGGATTTGGGAGAGGGAGTATAGAGAAAATTGATAATTAAAACTGTTTCTTTTGGGGGTAATTAAAATGTTCTGAATTAGATACTGGTGATGGTTGCACAACTTTGTGAATATGCTAAAAAAAAAAACCCTATCCAATTGTATGCTTTAAAAGGACGATTTCTATGGTGTGTGAATTATACCTCAATTAAAAAAAAAAACAACCTTTAATGGCCTGAAACCTGACTTCAGGGATTGCTGTTTCCTCTAAACTATCTTTTTGTATTCATTAATTCTAGAACACCTCCCAGAGTAGAGACCCGTCCCAGGTGCTTCTGAATCAGGCTACTTCAGAATGAGCTGAGGTTGAATATTCTACCCGGGAGCTCCTTTCCCCAGCACACATGCTGAACCCCCACTTCCAAATGCCAGAGACAGGATTTGTATGAATTTTTTGTGTGTTCACAGCTCTTTCCCTTGGGCAGACATTTCAATTTTTCAGCCCTGGAAGCTCAGCTGTGTGGTGGTTTTGAGTGTTTGGGAATGTTTATCTAAGATGTTACTCAAACTAGCTGCCCCTTCTTAAGTTTTCTGAAGCTCCTATTTTCTGCACACCATTCGAGGAAAATCATAGTTTTGGTGGTGGGAATCAATTGAAAGTGATGTCCTTTACCTTAAAGATAGATGTAAAAATCAGCTTCTAGGTTTACATTTGCAGTCCTTTTTGCTAAAAGGACTATATCTTCTGCTGATCCTGATGTAGTTCTACTGTTTCTAGGAGAAACCTCTTTTTTTTCTTTTTAAGATTTTATTTATTTATTTGACACGTTGAGAGAGATCCCAAGTAGGCGGGGAGGGAGGCAGAGAGAGAGAGAGAGAGAGAGAGAGAGGAGGAAGCAGGCTCCTCACTGAGCAGAGAGCCCAATTTGGGGCTCAATCCCAGGACCCTGGGATCATGACCTGAGCCGAAGGCAGAGGCTTTAACCCGCTGAGCCAACCAGGCACCCAGGAGAAACCTCTTTCTAAAAAAAGCATTATTTTTGAAAAATATTTTTAATACATTAATATTCAGCTAACCTAGGATTTAATATTGGAATTTTGAATGATCACCTACTTAAGGATAAAATACTACATATCGTGTGCTTTCTTGTTGTTAGTGCTGAGAAGGCAAAAACACTTTATGTTTTGGAGTCCCTAGTTTCTTGGGCACTCATGAATGTATACTGTGTGCTGGAAGCAAATTAAGCAAGGTGTTCTTTTCTTATGGCAGTGTTAAGTGTCTTTGTGCAGGTTTGCTTAAAATCCTTCCTGTATAAATCAGTTCATTAGGTTTTCTATTGGTGTGGGAGTAAGTTTGGCAAAAAGGCTACTGACTACAAGCTAGGAGATTAGGAAATTCCAACAAAGTCCTCCTCCTGTAAGAATCTCTTTTACCATCACGTTGTTCTTTTTTTTTTTTTTAAGATTTTATTTATTTATTTGATAGAGAGAGAGAGAGATCACAAGTAGGCAGAGAAGCAGGCAGAGTGAGAGAGAGGAGGAAGCAGGCTCCCCACTGAGCAGAGAGCCCAATTCGGGGCTCGATCCCAGGACCCTGAGATCATGACCCGAGCTGCAGGCAGAGGCTTTCCCCACTGAGCCACCCAGGTGCCCCCCATCATGTTGTTCTATAGTCTAGTTCAGCATGAGTAAGAGGAGGTGGCAAACAGCTTTACTAGTTACCTATTTATTTGGCCTTGGTTTAGTAAGATGTTTGATATAATATTATTTACCTAAAAACATGTATGTCAAACCTTTGAGCCTAGGCCAGGCGATCTCAATAAGCTCAGGTTATGGGAGGTAGATGAACCCAGGGGTGGAAAGCCTCTGGCCTCTCTGCCATGGGAAGAGCAGGAACTAATGATAGAGTTCCCCCTCCAGGTCACTTTCCCCTGGTATGTGATTCATTTATCTAGGCTTCTGATAACCAGGCAGGATAGGGAGGTTGTTTTTGATTTGCAGAGGATATAAGCTGATGGTGTGAAGTTAAGGAGAAGGTTTAGGTATTTTAGGTAATAATGTGGGTGTCGGTTTGAGCCAAAGTCTGAAAGTCCAGAGGGGAATGTGGCCAGCATTTCAACATTCTCCCACATGCATAGTTGGAGCTATCAACTCTCCCCATGTGGCTAAGACTTGTTCCTCAAGGCCCTTCCTGGTAGTTCTGTTTATTCTTAGCATTCACTGAGTGGTACAGTTGCTATTTTTAGCTCTGTGTGGTTATAACCTCTGTTTCCCATCTACCTATGATGAGCCCCAATCTAAACCCATGGTTCTCAATAGCTTTGCCTTAGTTCTAGTACAAGCATTCCTGAAAAGGGGCCCATTCTATTTTATCATTTGAAGGAAGAAACAATTAGTTGGCTTAATAAATAACCAACCATTCCTACTTTGTCCCCAATCTATGGATGACATTGTTAGCCTTTTTTATGGGTGAGGCCACCAAATACAGAGACCAGTCTCGTTATATGGCTCCACTTATCCTGCCTTGTATAAAACAAGACAAAAATAGGACATATTAATACTTTTGTATACAGGGAATAGTGTTCCATCTATAGCAGTATGTGGAAAGAAAGAATTACTGAGTGGGAGCCTAGTAGTAATATTTTCTGGTCTGGTAACAGTAGTTAGGCAGTAGCTATAGGGTGAGGTGGACTTAGGAATTTTTAAGTGTAATTCTCAGGGCTTGGAACTAATTACAGTAAGTTGCACGTACGGTGTTTATAGGTAGCAATGCAGTTCATTCGTTCTTTTTTTTTGGCATTCCACAGGGCTCCTATGTTACTCAGAATAAAGGAGCAGAGCAGATGTTCCCTAATGGAGGAAATGGTATTAAGGTCTCTAAGGTAAGACTTGAGTCTAGCCCTCAATGTTGACTGAGTCACGAAGTATGGGCTTATGAGGCTAAGGAAGGTTGTGTCCACCCCCTAACTTACTGTGGTCTGCTGTTTGGACATGATGGTTGATCAAACCTCTTCAACTAGTATCAATTTCTTCTTATCTTGTCCCATTTTGTACTAAACCATGGCTTAGTAAGTTGGCAACCCGATTCTCAAACTTTGTAGGGTTAGTAACAACTTACAAAAGCAAAGTAGTGCACCTACTTGGACTGATACCCATCCTAAACAGAGTGTATAAGAGAATACAGGTTAAAGGAGAAGAACAAAGAGCTTCCTAGCTGTGAGAGTGGCCAGATAGCAACAGAACTGAAAATATTAAATGCCATGGAGTAGAGAGTTTCAAGAAGGATGGGATCTCCATAGAAATACAAGAAAGAGAACTCAGAAAACACAATTAGGAGGTCATTGGTGATCCTGGAGAATAAGCTTCAATGAACAAATGAGCTTTGAAGCCAGAGTTCAAAGACACCAGAGATGGCTAGGTGCTAAAGAAAGGCCATGGGTAAAAGCTCTTTTTACTAGGCATGAATGGTAGACAGAGGAGGGATCAGTGTCTAGCACAGTTTTTTTAAAAGATTTTATTTTTAAGTTATCTCCACACCCAACCCAGGGCTTGAAGTCACAACCCAGAAATTAAGAATCATAGGCTCTAAAGACTGAGCCAGCCAGGTACGCCTGGCATAGATGTCTTCAATACGGAATAGACTTGTGCATGATTGGAAACTAGAGAAAAGAGCTTACAGGTAGGAGAAGTATACTCACTTTTATAATTCTTGATGTGTTTAGTTTAGTAGTCAATTTTCAAGTTTAACAGTCCCTAAAATCTTGATCCTGTAATGAGGCTGTATTGCCCCCGTGTGGTATAGGCTGCCCAGCAACTTCATTCTAAACTAAGAATTGACAAACTTGCTGTAACCAGTAAATATCTTAGATTTGAGTAAAAGTACCCACAGATACACATAAACAAATAGGTGTGACCATGTTCCACTAAAACTTTATTTTTGAAAGTAGTTATGGGACAGATTTGTCTGGTAGCCACTAGTTTGTTCACTCTTGATCTAAACCTCAATATTTGGGCTGAACATTAAAGTTATCTGGGGGTCTTTAAAAAAAAAAGTGGGTGCCCAGGCCCTAGACTTATTGAAAAAGAACCTTTGGTTGTGGGGCTAGGTAACTGGTACTTCATGAATCCCACCAGGGAGTCTGTTGTGCAACCAAGGTTGAGAATTACTGATTCAAACCAGTAGTTGAAGTGTAGCAAATAATAACTAATTTCATCAAGTTGTTATTGTATTCCAGGTGCTGAGCTAAGAGCTTTCCATATATTATCTTATTTAATCCTCACAACAACTCTATTAACTGGGTGCCATTATTATGCCCATTTTATAGATAAGGAAAGTGAATTTTAGTGAGATTAAGCAATTTGTTCAAGGTTAAGGGTACAGAATATGCCACCCCAAATATGTCACTTTGTGCTAAGGGTATTTGAGATTCAACAGCTGCAGAAGAAGAGGCCTTTTAGACTTCCCTTACCTGACTAAAAGAAACCACTTCTGGGAAATAAAACTACCATAAATTCTTCTTGAGGGCAGATCTACTCCCAGAAGGAAGGATGAGGATGAAATAGAATGAAGACGAGAATGAAAAAGTATGAGAATAAAACCTACCTTAAATCCTTTATTTAGGGAAGTTTTATGATCTTAAAGGAGACAAAAAGACCACTTGCACCAAGATAGAAAACCATTTTCACAAACTTTCTTATTTCGTTTGTTCTCCTGAAAATCCATTTATCTTTCCAAAAAGTCATTTGTTTTCCTCTAAGTGCTTTGCTCCTCCTCCCTTTCACCAATTAAGATGGTATATAAACCTCAAATCCTAATAATCTCTTTGAGTTATTCATCACTGGAGTCTCTCATGTGTGTGCATGTTGCACATGTAAATAAACTGGTCTTTTCCTTCCATTAATCTGTCTTTTGTCAGTTTAATTTGCAAGACTCCAGGAACAGAACCTAAGAGGATAGAAGAAAAGTTTTTTTCCTCACCTACAAGGTCATTAGCTATTAAGAGGAGGAACAGGGATTTAAACCTAGACATCTGCTTCTAGAATCTGAGCTCCCTTTTACTACACTACTCTATTATTATTTTTTTTTAAGATTTTATTTATTTATTTGACAGACAGAGATCACAAGTAGGCAGAGAGGGAGGGAGAGGCAGGCTCCCCGCCGAGCAGAGAGCCCAACACGGGGCTCAATCCCAGGACCCTGGGATCATGATCTGAGCCAAAGGCAGAGGCTTTAATGAATGAGCCACCCAGGTACCCCTATTTATTATTATTATTATTATTTTTTTAAAGATTATTTATTTATTTATTTGTTGGAGAGAGAGCGGGAGCGAGCACAGGCAGACAGAGGCAGAGGGAGAAGCAGGCTCCCTGCTGAGCAAGGAGCCCGATGTGGGACTCGATCCCAGAACGCTGGGATCATGACCTGAGCTGAAGGCAGCCGCTTAACCAACTGAGCCACCCAGGAGTCCCTATTATTATTTTTAACTGAAAAAAAAAAAAAAAAACAACCCTCCATCTTAAACTATTTTACCACACACTATATTTTAAATAAAGTATGTAAAAGTTAGTCATAAGCACTTTTCTCTAGATTTAAGTTAATATACTTTTTCTAGTACCACTGAATCTTATTTTTTGAATCAGCTTGTTCGCGTACCTTGTCGACGACTTTGGCACACCATAGAAATTCATTAAGTACCCTTTCAGTTTGTTTTCTGTCCTATAGATTTTTTTCCCTTTCAGCCACTGTTTGATTCCACATCTGTTCAGGCTATTAATATCATTCAAAGGCAAAGCTTTCATATGACTCCCTTCATTTTAGAGGTAATATGGTACAGTGATTTTACATATGAGCTTTGAAACCAGATAATCTTAGTCTGAATTCTGTACTGTCTTAGTGCATGGTAACTACTCAATAAGTATCAGCTAGTCTTCTAGCATTTTAATCAACTAGAATGTATGTCTTGCTTCAATTTCTCTCTTCATACAGAAGCAAAAAGGACCTTAGTCATCTAAGGTGCCTTTAAGTAAAAACACCACTACAATTTTAACTATCACCACCACAACAATTATAGCTGACATTTATTGAGAGACTACTATGTGTTATTTTAAATACTTTCCAGGAATTAATTTAATTATTCCAAAAACCCTATGAAGCAGGAGTTATCATTATATTTAGTTTATAGACAGGAAACTGAGGCCCAGGGAGATTAAATGACTTTTCCAGGGTCACATGGATAAGGCAGAGACATTTCTGAACCTAAGTAAGTCTGGCTTCAGAATTCACTGTCTGTGTTACTTTTCTATATTGCTTTATACTGCTTCCAACAGGAAATGCTACTATTATGTATTTCTTCAAATCAGAAGGAACAATCTTTCAGTGTCTCCAAAACAATGGTTCCTAGGCTTGGGACTTCATAGGCTATTAATATTTAAAAAAAGATTCTGATAAACAGCATAGATTTGCCACTTTTAAGTTTTGACAAGAAAGGACCTCAAAAAACCAACCACCACCACTATCATTTACTATTCCCAAAATAAAGGATGACTTCGTACCTCCATAGTAGGATGGATATAACTTAGAAAGATAGCATCCTAATGCTCTCTGTATTCATGTATTGTCCTTAATTTTCCCACTTTGTTGAGGACAAAGACTTTAGAACATTCTCCTTCCTTCTTAATACCAAGTTAATAGCTACATGCCACTTGCATTTAGATATAACAGGTCTTTTAGTAACATTTACAACTTGTCTTTCTAAAAAGAACTTGTGTTTTGGATCTCGAAGCTAACAGCGGTACTAATGAAAAGTTATTGCTTTTTAGGGGGGCCTGGGTGGCTCAGTGGGTTAAGCCTCTGTCTTCCGCTCAGGTCATGATCTCAGGGTCCTGGGATCCAGCCCCACATCGGGCTCTCGCTGCTGGGTGGGGAGCCTGCATTCCCCGTCCCCCGCCTCTGCCTACTTGTGATCTCTCTGTCAAATAAAATAAATAAAATCTTTTTTTAAAAAGTTATTGCTTTTTAATAAAAAGTGGAATAAAAGACCTATAGGTATTTTGTTCCACTAAAGTGGCCAAAGGACTTAACAGTCTGAGTGGCCTTATTTCTCATTCTTGAAAATTTGAAAGGTGAAATAAACAGTTTTGGGATTAACACTTCTTTAATTTCAATGCATTAAAGTAGTAGTGCACACCGTTGAAAATGGGAACATTTCAGTTAAAACCTTTAAGTCTGCAACACTGACAGCATTTTAATAGGATTCTTATCTTTTGCACCTTGATTTCCTCCTGAGTCCTGATCCCTGAGTGTTTTCAGCAAAGTGCCACATCAGCAGAAATCTACACAAACGTTGGCCTTATTAATTTTTTATTGATAACATTGTGAAATGAGATGGCTCAGTGTTTATCAGCTGCATTTTGAACTTGACAACAAACATGAATTATGTATACATGGAAAATTATTTGCAACAATTTTTAGTTAACAGTCTATTGGATCCTTGTTTTATGTTATGCCTTTATATAAATTAAATTTGAATAGTTCACAGTTATAATCAATTATATTCAGCTCCAATTATAATTCCTAATTGATTCAAGCCCATTAGGACAATGTTAGGACAGTGGTTTGCTCCTAATGAACTCTTATGTATTATGCAATCACATTAAAAACAAGTTTCTTATGGCGCCTGGGTGGCTCGGTTGGTTAAGTGTCTGCCTTCCGCTCAGGTCATGATCCCAGGGTCCTGGGACTGAGTCCCACAACCGCCTCCCTGCTCTGCGGAGAGCCTGCTTCTCCCTCTCTCTCTGCCACACTGCCTACCTCTGCCTGCCACTCTGCCTACCTGTGCGTTTTCTCTCAAGTAAATAAATAAAATCTTAAAAAGCAAAACAAAAAACCCCCGAGTTTCCTAAATATCCTAGGGTGGGTCCAGCAGGTTGGATGTCTGGCTTCTCAAGACCTGGACCAGCACGTTTTGAGAACTGCAAGGAAGTGAGAAGGACAAAGAACTTAACTCAGAACAAGAAATAGCTTCTTATTCGTACTAGCGCTACCCGTCCAGGATCCTGCTCCCTTGCAGTTCTGTAACCTACACTGTGACTTTTTTCTCTCTCAATATAAAGGAATGACAATTTTCTTTTCTCATCGATCCTTCTAGAATTTTGTTTGGAGGATGGTGGTCCATCGAAATACTTTTAAGAACCCCTCCCTCCATTTTGAAAACTCAGAACTTTATAGCTTTTATATAAGAAATAAGAGTGAAGACTCTTTACAGACTCATGTTGAAATAGCAAGCACCAAGGCGACAACGTACGGACCTTTGGGTGCTGAAGCGAACCTGGTGTGTGGACAGAGGCAGTAGCTGAAAAATCCGGGGGACCAGGGTGTAAACTCAATTTTAGTCATCACGGGCGTGGGATCCAGGTCTGAGACACAAATCACCTCACCCGAGGTACGGCCTAATCCCACAATGCCCAGAAGAACCGCAATCCACACACAGGTCGATTTCCTACCGAACCCACCGGCAGGTAATCCGTAGGCGCGGGATGATGACGTACTCCGCAGTCCAGGCGGTGATTGGTTTCCAAATGGGGCGTGGACTGCCACCGCTACACGGGGGCCCGGGCCTAAGTCCTCGCGAGATCTGCGGACTCCGGTGCGGGATGGCCGCTGAGCCGGGCGGAGCTGGCGCGCGGCTCCCGGAGCCGGCTTTCCGGCCCAAGACATGGCCCGGGGGCCCAGCCTGCTAGGCCGACCTCGCCCCGACACGGTCGCCATGCCCAAGAGAGGGAAGCGACTCAAGTTCCGGGCCCACGACGCCTGCTCTGGACGAGGTGGGTGAGGGGGCGGGGGCGTTGAAAGGCTGGGTGCTGGCGGCAGGGAGGGGGCTGGACAGCGCCGAGCCGAGCGCTCGCTTGCCTGTAACGGGAGGGCGCTGGGGCCGGGGACCTGCAGGAGCAGGAGGTCTTGGCGGAGAGGACGCTGACGGAGCGAAGGCCTCCTCCTTTGAGGGTTGTTGCTGTATTTCAGTGACCGTGGCGGATTATGCCAACTCGGATCCGGCGGTCGTGAGGTCTGGACGGGTCAAGAAAGCCGTCGCCAATGCTGTGCAGCAGGAAGGTAGGCTGCCGACGACGAGTCTTTCGGACTCAGGCCGGGAAGGCAGAACTAGGTGTTTTATTTCCTGGAACTCCGCCTCAATGTTTTTCTTGCAAAATCCTTTGGGCATCCTCGCGTGAACGTGTTTGCGGTCTTCAGTGGCCCGTCATGTGTTCGGAGAACGGAAGGATTAGCCAAGAGCAGTAGCAGTTTCTGTAGCAGAAATACTTTATTTGTCTTTGCATCAAAAAAAGAAAAAGAAAGAAAGAAAAGAAAAATCTTTGCGTACTCTTCTGTAGTTTCCACTGCTTTCTTCTTGGTTATTCATCTTTTTCCTGTGATTCACATATATTCTCCACTTGTTCTGCAATTTGCTTTTTTGTGTAATAACCCTGAAGTATGCTTTTCCTTTTCTCACGTTTCTCTTAAGTTTCAAGCTTTTTACTCACAGATTCCTGAGATTTGTGCTTTTATGAATTCTAGTCTCCAGCTTAGGAACAGGGTCAGATTGGCTTCATTTTCTCTCAAACATTGCTTCTCAGAACTTATACAAATGAGAATAGCGTTCACTTTTTGTTTTTATCCTGCAGGGCTTATAGTGGGAGAATAATGCACTCCCTTTTTCTTCAGGTCTGAAGTTGACACTTTTAAGGAGTCAATCTCTGCAACTTTGGGGTCAGTTTGTTTATTGCTTTCCAGTTTTTAGTATTTAAATGCTAAAATTTCTTTCTTTTTAGTTCTCAACCTTTCAGACAGCAGACTCACTCACACTATTGCTTCCCCCTACTCCTTTTCCTTGTCCTCATCCTGTCTTAAGTCATTTGTATTTCTGGATGGGACTCTGCCATCTCATTCTCCCCTTATTTTCTTCTAGTAAAATCTCTTTGTGGCTTGGAAGCCTCCCAGGTTCCTGCGGTGGAAGCTCTTTCTGGGGTTGGTGAGCCCTGTGACATCATTGACAGCAGTGATGAGATGGAAGCCCAGGAGGAGAGCATCCGTGAGAGAACTGTCTCCAGAAAAAAGAAAAGCAAGAGGCACAAAGGTATAGGGCTTGTTTGCTTTTGAATTAGTCCTGTCTGTGGTGATAACTTGAAGCTGTTCACTTTCTCAGTAGCATAAGAGGTGATACCAGTGGAGAACCAGGGTTTGGATCTTAGTAGTGGGACAGGTTTAATATATCAGGGCTTTCTATTTTGTCTACATTTGGAAAGAAAGGAGATTGGTCAGAGTCAGATTTCTGGAGCTCTAAACTCAAATATAATAGCCATTCTTTGAGAACATGTCATTACTAGGTGAAAACCCATATGGTAACATGCAAACAAAAAATCTTTACATTTCTGGATTTCTGAACAGGTAAGGAATAAAAAATGTGACGAAAAAATGTTTTCCCAAGTATGTGGATTGCATATAACCAATTTCATTTCAGCTGGAGTTAGATATTACAATGGACTTCAAATGCTCTGCAATTATTAGTGTCTGCTTTATGTCTAATAGATACTGTGGGAAATAGAAAAATACGTGATTTTATACCTAAGGGCAATAAATCTCACACAAAGGAAACAAAGAAAAATAAACTAATGGGATATAATATGCCAAACCTTCATGCAGTGGTTTGCTCTAGCCTTAATGAATCAGACTTTCTTGGGGTAGTACCCAGAATAGCTATTCTTTTTTTTTTTAAGATTTTGTTTACTTACTTGACAGACAGAGATCACAAGTAGGCAGAGAGGCAGGCAGAGAGAGAGTGGAGGAAGCAGGCTTCCTGCCAAGCAGAGAGCCCGATGCAGGGCTCGATCCCAGGACCCTGGGACCATGACCTGGGCCGAAAGCAGAGGCTTTAACCCACTGAGCCACCCAGGTGCCCCCAGAATAGCTATTCTTAAAGCTAATCTGGTTCCAGTGATCAGCTAGAGTTAGGGGAAGCTGATGTAATGAGTGATATATGTATTTTTGGTCTCAGATCTACCAGAATTTTTACCTGTACTTGAGAGTCAGATAACAGATATTTATATTTACTGAAATACATTGAAATAATTGATAATTAATGAACTGTCATCACTTTGCAATTATGCCAGCTATTTTTTTTTTTTTAAGATTTTATTTATTTATTTGATAGAGATCACAATATCACAAGTAGGCAGAGAGGCAGAGAGAGAGGGGAGGAAGCAGGCTGTCCGCAGAGCAGAGAGCCCGATGCGGGGCTCGATCCCAGGACCCTGAGATCGTGACCCGAGCCGAAGGCAGAGGCTTTAACCCACCGAGCCATCCGGGTGCCCCTATGGCAGCTATTTTAAGTGAAACCATTGTTTTCCGGAAGGCCAAAATTAATACTGACATTCCTCACACTTCTTTGTTTTTTAATTTCTTGCGTGAAATCCCTACTCATCATCACCATGCTATTAGAGACTTATCTCGCTCTGTTTTGTTTTGGGGCACACTCCATAGAACAGCTTCCAGACTTTTAAAACATTTTTATTGACATAAAATTCATTTTTTTAAAGTGTACAATTCAGTGGTTTTAGTATGTTCGCATGGTTGTGCAGCTCTCAACATGATTTAAGTTTAGAACATTTCTGTTACTCTAGACCTATTAGCATTATTCCTTATTCTCTCTCAACCCTCCCACTCCTGCTCCCCCACCCTCCTGACCACTAATTTGCTTTCTGTCTCTATAGATTTGTCTCTTCTGGATATTTCATATAAATAGAATCACATAATATGTGGCCTTTTGTGCCTAGGTTTTTTCACTTAGCATGTTTTAAAGTTCATTCATTTGTAGGATGTATCAGTCCTTCAGTGTTTTTTTCAGTTGGCTATTTTGAATAATACTGCTTTGAACACTCTTGGACAAGTTTTTGCATGGATATATATTTTCATTTTTGTTGGGTTGGAGTAAAATTGTTGAATCACATGATAACTCTTAACTTCTTGAATAATTGTCAGTGTGTATGTGTTTTTAAAGATTGTATTTATTTATTTGAGAGAGCACAAGCCAGTGGGAGGGGCAGAGGGAGAGGGAGAAGCAGACTCCCTGCTGAGCAGGGAGCCCAGCATGGGGCTCAATCCCAGGACCCTGTGATCATGATCTGAGCTAAAGGCAGACACTTAACTAACTGACTAAGTCACCCAGGCACCCTGCTGGTGTGTTTTTGAGGTTTCCATTTTATATTCCATCAGCAGTGTGTGAAGAGTTAAAGTTTCTTTACATTCTCGCCAACACTTGTTATTGTCTGACTTTTTAAATCATAGCCATCTTAGTGGATATCTTGTGGTATCTCATGGTTTTGATTTGCATTTCTTTGATGGCTAATGATGTTTTAGCCTCTTTAGCATCTTTTCATGTGTGCTTATTGCTCATTTGTATGTCTTAAGAGAAGAAGAAATGTCAATTCAATTTCAAAATTGCCCATTTTTTAAAAAGATTTTATTTGAGGGACGCCTAGGTGGCTCAGATGGTTAGGCATCTGCCTTCAGCTCAGGTTATGATCCTGGGTCCTGGGATTGAGTCCCATGTCAGGCTCCCCATTCAGCAGAGAGTCTGCTTCTTCCTCTCTCTCTGCCTCTCCCCTTTGTGCTCTCTCTCTCTCAAATGAAGAAATAAAATCTTAAAAGAAAAGATTTTATTTATTTGAGAGAGAGATTGGGTATAAGAGAGTACAAGCTGGGGAAGAGGAGAGGGAGGCGGGAAGGAGAAGCTGACTCCTTGCCGACCAGGGAGCCTGACATGGGACTCAATCCCAGGACTCCGAGATCATGACCTCGGCAGGTGCTTAACCTACTGAGCTTAACCTACTGAGCCACCTAGGCACCCTCCTTTGCCCATGTAAGACTTGGGTTATTTTTCAATTACCGAATTGTGGGAATTCATTGTATATTCATGATACTAGTCATTTATCAGATATATGGTTTTTGGCTTACAGATTTTTTTTTTATACTTTTTTTTTTTAAGATTTTATTTATTTATTAGAGAGAGAGAGAGCGCGCGCGAGCACAGGCAGACAGACAGGCAGGCAGAGGCAGAGGGAGAAGCAGGCTCCCTGCCGAGCAAGGAGCCCGATGTGGGACTTGATCCCAGGACGCTGGGATCATGACCTGAGCC
>ML100018.1:0-13742 GCA_003697995.1 Taxidea taxus jeffersonii
CTATTCTTATACCAATAATATATTTTAATTTCTGTAGCTTTGTAATATGCATTGATAGCTGGTAATGAAGTTCCTCTACTTTGTTCCTTTTCTTGAAGATCTTGGCTATTTTATGATCAGGTTGTTAATTTCTCCCTATCTTATTCCTAATTGCTACCATTTTGATTAGTGTTACCTTACATCTGTAGATCAATTTAGAGAGAACTGATGTCTTTATAATATCACATCTTCTAAACCATGCACATGGTATTTCCTGCGTGGAGGACTTGCCCATCTTTTGTTAGATTTATTTTTAGGCATTTGATATTTTTGATGCTAATATAAATTATATTTTTCTAAAGTTTACTTCTCATATAGAAATACAATTGATTTTATTATTTATTTATTTAAAATATTTTATTTATTTATTTGACAGAGATCACAAGTAGGCAGAGAGGCAGGCAGAGAGAGAGGGGGAAGCAGGCTCCCTGCTGAGCAGAGAGCTGGATGCGGGGCTCAATCCCAGGACCCTGGGATCATGACCGGAGCCGAAGTCAGAGGCTTTAACCCACTGAGCCACCCAGGTGCCCCTACAATTGATTTTAAAATACTGATCTGTATCTTGTGACTTTGCTAAATTCTTTTGTTATTTATATTTAACTTTAGATACCCATATATTTTGATATTCTATGTAGTTAAATCTAAGAAAACATGCCTTTTATCAGTTCTGGAAATTTTCCTGCCTTTGTTTTAGTTGAATGTAGCTCTTTCATTTTTCTAATTTTTAAATTTTTTCCTTTCACTAGAGATGTTATTGTAAAACTGCACATCATCAAAGACAAAAATCTGCAAAGAGGCCTGAAAGAAAAAGATTATTCACAAAGGAACAATAGGTAGATTGACAACAGATTTCACATTACCAGAAAAAGAAGCGAAAAGGCAGTGAACCAATATATTTAGAGTGTTAAGGGAACCTAACAACCTAAAATTCTATATCAGGCTAAACTTTCATTCAAGAGAATGTTAAGAAAGACATTTCAGAGAAAGACTCAGGTAATTTAATTCTCCAGTAACATTATTAAGAAATACTAAATGATATACATATGTCACTAAGAGAGAATGCAAAATAAAACAATATTAGGGGATAGGGAGAAGATGTAACTACATGATAGACTTAAACAAGTGTTTAGAGATTATCATGAACAATTTTCTACCAATACATTTGACAACTTATGCTAAAGGAATGATTTTCTAAAAAGTTTTCAAGTTGGATTAAGGGAGAAATAGAATACTGAAATAGACCATGATTCATTAGCAACATTTAGTAAAATAAAATCATTCCATATTATGGAGGGCATGTATTGTATGGAGCACTGGGTCTGGTGCATAAACAATCAATAAAAAAAAAAAGGAAAAGAAAAAGAAAGTACAGAATAAAGGCCCACATGGTTTAAATGTGAATTCTAACAACCTTCCAGAAAGAGATTATTTGTGTACAAATTATTATAATAAATAAAAAGGAGTTTTCTATTCTTTTTTTTTTTTAAGATTTTATTTATTTGTTTGACAGATAGAGATCACAAGTAGGCAGAGAGGCAGGCAGAGAAAGAGGAGGGGAAGCAGGCTCCCCGCTGAGCAGAGAACCCGATGCGGAGCTCGATCCCAGGACCCTGGGATCATGACCTGAGCCGAAGGCAGAGGCTTTAACCCACTGAGCCACCCAGGCGCCCCGAGTTTTCTATTCTTAAGCTTATTTTATGATACTTATATAACTTTGATTACAAAATAAAATGTAGGGGCACCTGGGTGGCTTAGTTGGATAAGTGTCTGCTTAGGTCATTATCCCAAGGTCCTGAAATTGAGACCGGCCTTGAGCTCCCTGCCCAGTGGGGAATTTGCTTCTCCCTCTCCCCACCCTATCCCCTGCTCATGCTTTCTCTTCCTAACTTTCTCTCTCTTGAATAAATAAAATCTTCACAAAAAATCTATAAGGACAACACAAAGAAAGAAAATTATGAATATAGATATAAAAATACCAGCAAACAAAACTTGCAAGGGCTTATCTTGCTGACATGTATCCCATCTAACTTGGTTTTACTCCAGGAACAAAAGATATTAGCATTAAATAAAATGTAATTTTAAACCAGAAACTCTCCCGAAGCTGAAAATATCTGTCAAACTCACAGCAAATATCATGCTTAGTGGTGATACATCTGAAAAGGAAACAGACTGCACTCCACTTGGCAAACATGTTGCCTGTCTGGGGTCTATTTAGGATGATTGAAGAATGTTCTCTTTTGTATCTCAACTATATATTTGAAAACTTTTGCACTAAGTGATAGACTGCAGTTCATGTCCGAAGAGCTGCGATCCACAGAGAGTTTATTCCTTGGTGTCAAACAGTTCATTCAGTCACTTCCACTATCAGTTTGTTTGGTTTTGACATTGAGACAAAGACGGACTGCTTATATTTTAGAGTATTCCAACTTACATTCATCCTTTAATCTGGTTATGTACACATTTCATACAAGATCTTATCCATATATCCATATAAGACATTGGGAAGACTCCTAGCAGAGGTATTGCTGTGAACTCATCCAACAAGGTAATGGTTGCTCGATGTCCCTTACACTGAGTCTTTTGCTGTTGCATGCCTCAAGAAAGAGATATAACAGCTTTAAAGATTGAAAAGGAAGGACAAATGGTTGGCATTCATAGGTTATATGACTGTCTATGTAGACAATCCGAAAGAATTAGAACCAATAAGAAAATTCAAAAAGTTGTACTAGATACAATAAAATTATGAAACAGCTAATGGTACTTTATTCAGAGACAACAAGTAATTAGAAAATGTAATTAGAATAGAGAGCTCATATACAATAGCAACAAAAGTGAAGGAATCTAGGAGTAAGTTTAACAAATGGTACTCAAGATCTTATTTCTAAAATGATAAAACTTTATTGAAAAATATGAAAGAAGATCTAAATAAAGGAGAAGCACTCTCTGTGGATGGATGAGGTTACACAATATCATATGACAACTTCCCCTAAGTTATAAATAATGGAATTTGAATGAAAATATCCAAATGTTTTTGTTTTTAGATTTATTCATTTGAGAGAGAGAGGGAGAGAGCATGAGGGGAGAGGCAGAGGGAGAGTGTCCTTCATGCAGACTCCCTGCTGAGGCCCAAACCTGATTTGAGGCTTGATCTCCTGACTCTTGAGATGACGACCTGAGCCAAAGCCAAGAATTGGACACTCAATCAACTGAGCCACCCAGAAGCCCCTCTTTTTCTGTTTTTTTTACTCTCTCTTTCTCTCTATCTATGTGTCTATCCACCTACGTATCTAATGAGACTTGGGATCTTGAGCCAAGAAAAATTAAAGAATATGGTTGGTAGTCTTGATACTACATATCAAGAGTTAATTACTTTTAGTATATTATTAAGTATAGTAATTAAAACAAGTTGTTGTTGCAGATAGACCTTTGGAACAAGATTAAAAGCCTAGAAATATATTCATATAAATATAGAAACTTGGTGCATCTATTCATTTAATACTTTCTAAGCACTCTCCTTTTTGCTAGTGGAGGCTTCTTCAAGTTGTCTTCCAGGTTCTTTTGACATGATCCTAGTGGTCACTGATAGCTTCCTTACTACTGACAACATTTTCTGGACTCACCTGGTACATTGCCAGATCCTAACTTGGAATCATCCATTTCTCCAAGAAGTCCTGATTTCTTTTATGGGAAGTAGAATTGTAAGACCACATCCAAGTGTTAGAGATACTCATTGCTATTGGGTTGGTACATGCTCCAGGCCTTTTCACTTAACAGCTAAAAATTTAAATGTTTATTTTATATACACACATATGTACATACACATATATGTATATACACACATATGATAAATATATATTCATGTATTTAATATATTACTATATTTTATGTTACATAATATATATATTTAAAGATAAAAACCTCAGTGTGAGTTCATACTGATACTGATGTTTTCAGTTGAAATTCAGGGATACAGGACTTTTGTTATGTTTTCATATATTAAATCTGTATCTCCTTTGACATTGGGAATCATGGTTGTCAAGGACACAAGGGATGAGGAAATTACAATATCCTTATCATTATACATACAATATCCTATCATTACTTGTTTGCTTTACCCTCCATTATATACAAAATATTTGCAAAATAATAATTCTAATACAACTACAGTCAGCATGATCACAGAAAACACTTTGTTTTCTTGTAAATATTGTCTTTTTGGGTTTTGTTATGTAGTTGTATTATCTGCTTTCATGTGGGGTTTTGGAGGGATTCTTATCTATGTTGCTGCTTATATAGTGGTATATACTAGCTCAGAATTCCCTTTTGAAAGTTTTGAAGTTTCCGTGGCTAGTTAAACATATGTAAAGAGTAATCCTGTTGGCTGATTATTGTTTAGTGGAGGATGTATTTTATGGTTTATTTAAAAAGGCCATTATAGTACCATGAGTTCATATGCTGGGCCTCTCCAGACTAATTGTACTGGGGATTCCAGAGTAAGGTCAAGCAAACTATAATAGCAATTGGGGGTGCTTTGGAGTTGTGATCAGTAGAGGGAACAGCATGTGGCCTGGAAAGGTTTAATTTAGTCCGTAATTTTCAGTGAACCTTTAAAACTTCCCAAATAAAGGTTCAATTAAAATCAAAGCAGTGTGATTGCTATCTAAATGCAGCCTTAAGAAAAATACCCTATTGCTTCCTCTCAACCAGATTGCTACTTCTATGCAGAAATTCCAGAGCGGCTCTTGGAGTAGTGGATGTGTATTGTGTTTTGGTTGCCTGTCACTCATTTCCCCTATTTTAGCATACACACTAACTTCTTTTATTGTTGTTGTTTAATTCATTTTTTAAAAAGATTTTATTTATTTATTTGACAGATGGAGATCACAAGTAGGCAGAGCAGCAGGCAGAGAGAGAGGAGGAAGCAGGCTCCCAGCTGAGCAGAGAGTCCGATTTGGGGCTCGATCCCAGGACCCCGGGATCATGACCTGAGCTGAAGGCAGAGGCTTTAACACACTGAGCCACCCAGGTGCTCCTGTTTAATTCATTTTTTTAAAAATTACGTCAAGTTTTTAGACCAGTTTTAGATTCACAGCAGAACTGAGGAGAAGGTGTAGACATTTCTTATTTACTGCATAAACCTGCCTGCACACTTGGAGAGCCTCCCTCAACAACATCCCCTCCAGAGTGGTACAGTTGTTAGAATTGATGAACCTACATTGACATATTCTAGTCACCTAAAGTATGTAGTTTATGTTACAGTTCACTCTTGGTGTTCCTTCTTTTTTTTTTTTTTTAAGATTTATTTATTTATTTATTTGTCAGATAGGGAGAGAGCACAGGAGTGAGCACAGGCAGAGTGGCAGGCAGAGGCAGAGGGAGAAGCAGGCTCCCTGCCAAGCAAGGAGCCCGATGTGGGACTCGATCCCAGGACGCCGTGATCATGACCTGAGCCGAAGGCAGCGCTTAACCAACTGAGCCACCTAGGCGTCCCTTGGTGTTCTTTCTTTGGGTTTGGATATGTATCCATCATTATGGTATCATACAAATAGAGTATTTTCATTGCTGTGAAGATCTGTGCTCCATCTGATCATTCCTCCCTACCTCCAACCCCGGGCAACCCACTAGCCTTTTTATTGTTTCCATAGTTTGCCTTTTCCGAATGTCATAGAGTTGGTATCCTACAGTATGTAGCTAATTTCCTTTTTGAAGAATTATATCCCCCTCTAGAAATTTTCTACCTTTGGGGATTATCTCCCCCTAGGAGTAGGCATGTGTCTCCAGCTAAATAAAGCAGACTCTTAGGAATTTCCGTTACTGGAGTGATGCAGAAAGGTTCAAGATGAGGAGCGTCTGGGTGGCGCACAGGAGGTTAAGTCCCTGCCTACAGCTCTGGTCATGATCCTGGGGTCCTGGGATTGAACCCCACACTGGGCTCCCTACTCTGTGGGGATCCTGCTCTCCCCATCCACCACTCCCCCTGCTTGTGCACATGTGTGCACTCTCTCTCGAATAAATGTATAAAATCTTAAAAAAAGAAAGGTTCAAGATGGTGGGAGATTATTCATCCCAGTGATCATATTGTGATGAGAATGTTTATTAATCCCCCTTGCCTTGGAGCTGCCCTGATTCTTGACCTTTTTGCAGCTTGTTTTTCCAGTCTTTCTGCTGGAGACCACTTTTGTGTGTTCTCTGAAATACACTTAATACATTTATCCTCTGTTTAGAGTTGGTTTCTCTTACTTACAACGAGCAATTGTATCTAATTCAGTGGTGATCCCTAGAGTACGTTAGAAATGTTCAATCTATTTAAATTGCATTCCTTCTTCTTTTTTTTTTTTTTAAAGATTTTATTTATTGATTTGTCAGAGAGAGATCACAAGTAGGCAGAGAGGCAGGCAGAGAGAGAAGGGGAAGCAGGCTCCCTGCTGAGCAGAGAGCCTGATGCGGGGCTCAATCCCAGGACCCTGGGATCATGACCTGAGCCGAAGGCAGAGGCTTTAACCCACTGAGCCACCAGGCACCCCTGCATTCCTTCTTCTAACAGTTCTCCCATCTTCCTTTCCCTGTTCTGTTGAAAAAAATTTTTTTTGGAAATACTAGTTTCATAAAAAGATAACGGTATACTTGACCAAAGGACTCAAAAATAAGGTGCTTATTTTTATAAAAAAATATAAAAAATTAAAGTTTGTACTTATTACAACAAAATGTTGTAGAACCTGAGACTGAATGTCATTATCAGGAGGAAGGCCTCTGGTTGAGGAGGACAGCTAGGAGAGGATGGCTAGTAAGTGATTTGATGCATCATTTTAGAAACTTAGCTCAGAATGAGGTTGTTATCAGAATGTTACAGTTGCTAGTGGAGGGTAAATTGAACAACTTATCTTGGACAAGGAAAGGGAATTAATATTTATTTATTTATTTAGTATTTAAAAAAAGTATTTCATTTATTTATTTGACAGCCACCCAGGTGCCCCAGGAATTAATATTTATTAAGCAAGTCTTTTGTTTCACCTAAGTTTTGCATATGTTATTTGGCATATGCCTTTCATATGTTTTTTTCACATTATCCTCAAAATAAGTCTGTGTCTTATCCATGTCTTAGCACCTTCATTTTATAAACAGAAAAACTGTGAATAAGAAAAGTTCGTTAACTGGGATGCCTGGGTGGCTCAGTGGGTTAAAGCCTCTGCCTTCAGCTCAGGTCATGATCCCAGGGTTCTGGGATCGAGCCCCACATCGGGCTCTCTGCTCAGCAGGAAGCCTGCTTCCTCCTTTCTCTCTCTGCCTTCCTCTCTGCCTACTTGTAATCTCTGTCTGTCAAATAAATAAATAAAATCTTTCAAAAAAAAGTAAGAAAAGTTAGTTAACTTATGGTCACATAACAAGAAAGTGCCAGACTCAAAGTCTAAATCTAAACTCAGGTTAAACCTAAGTCTCTATTCTTCCTACTACGTCATCTCCAACACAGGAAATTGAATCTGAAACTATAGAAAACAAACCATAGAAAACAAAGATGGTGGATTGAATATGTGCAACAGCTACCACTCTTTTGTCAAAACCCAAACCTTTCTAAAACAATTTTTTTTTTTTAGAGAGGGGGAAGCAGGCTCTCTGCTGAGCAGAGAGCCCAAATGTGGGGCTTGATCCCAGGACCCTGAGACCGTGACTTGAGCCGAAGACCCACTGAGCCACCCAGGTGCCCCTAAAACAATTTTTTAAGGCATAAGCATGTGAGAACAAGAGAGCAGGAGAGGAACAACAAAATTTGGGAAATTGATAAGCAGATGGAAAAGTGGTAATTGACTAAGCAGACAGACTTCAGATATCTGAATCCTAGGCTGGCAGTGGAAAAAGTTGACTAACAAATTGATTCACAGTGGTTGAATCAACAAGTCTCAAGAATTAGAGGGAGCCTGGGTGGCTCAGTCAGTTAAGCGTCTGCCTTCAACTCAGGTAATGATCCTGGAGTCTCTGCTCAGTGGAGAGCCTGCTTCTTCCTCTCCCACTGCCCCTCCCTCTTCACTTGTGCTCTGTCTCTCGCTTTCTCTCTCAATAAATAAATGGAGTCTTAAAAAAAAAAATAATCAGAGCTGATACCTGTGTAAGTGAAAGGAGAGCGGTCTAATTTTGAAGCAGTGGGCTCTCCAGATCTACATCCACCTCCACAGAGCTATTTAATGGCTTGCTCCTTTCACATCCTGGAGGACTAAAGATACATTCTCTCTGGAGAAGGTGATGTAGAAAGTCACTGGAGGATCCCATGCACATTTGAGGACAGGGGCCATAGTGAAAGCAGGGGAAACAGTTAAAGTTTATGTACTCAGTAGGGAAGTCACTGTCTGTCCCTGCACATGTGACAGAAAACTGGCAGCCAGGCCCATAGCCTGTAGGTGAGGAATTCAGGTGATTATTCTCTGGGGATCTGAGCATCCCATGGCTCTCCAAGAGAAAAGATCTAATGATAGCATCAGGGATTCTTTACTGAAATAGCTTGCCTCATCAGAACTGAAGCCCATGCAAACTGGCCCTACTTTTGTGCTCAGAGCTTCTAATCATTTAAAACATTTCTAAAATTTTTAATTATGGTAAAAAAAACATTCAAAAATTCCCATCTTCACTACTTTTGAGTGTGTAGCTCAGTAGATTAAGTATATTCATATAAATATTGTACAGTAGATCTCTAGAACTTTTTCACCTGGCAAAACTGAATATATTCTTTGAACCACAACTCTCCACATTCTCCTACCCCCACCCCTGGCAACCATCATTGTTCTGTCTCTATGGGTCTAACTACTTTAGACATTTCTTAAAAGTGGAATCATGGGGTGCCTCGGTGGGTCATTTGGTTAAGTGGCTGCCTTCTGCTTGGGTCATGATTTCAGGGTCCTGAGATCGAGTCCTTAATTGGGCTCCCCACTCACTGGGGAGGCTTCTTCTCCCTTTGTCTCTTTCCCCAACTTGTGCACTCTCTCTCCCTCTCTCAAATAAATAAAATCTTTTTTAAAAAAGTGGAATCATATAGTATTGTCTTTTTGTGACTGGCTTATTTCACTTAACATGATGTCCTCAGGGTTCATCCATGTTGTAGCATGTGACAAGATTTCTTTCTTTTTAAATATTTATTTTATTTTTTATTAGAGAAGGGCAGAGAGAGAGAGAATCCCAAGCAGTTTCCACACCCAGCATGGAGCCCAGTGCAGGGCTTTGATTTCACAACCCTGAGATAGGACCTGAACCAAAATCAAGGGTAGGGCACTCAACCAACTGAGCCACCCAGCTGCCCCAAGATTTACTCCTTTTTAAAGTCTGAATAATACTCCAATTTCTAATCAGCTTTTAATATTCCACCCATAAATGTGTGTAGACAGTGTACAATTATCAGGCATCAGAGGAAAGCCTCTTGCATGAAAGATTGACACAAATAAATATAAAACACTAGATTATTCAGAGACAAGATTACATTTTAAAAGCTATCAATTAAAATGTCAGAGAATAGAAGATCTCACACAGGAAGCAAGAATGAAATAACCATTTTTTTTTTAAAGAACAGTAAAAATAAGAAAAAAAAAAAACCCAAAATGTTCTCAGGAAAACCTCACTGGTAGAAATATCAAACCGGGGAAATTTCTCAAAAAGTAGAGAAAAAGGGAAAAAAATATGGAAAATAAGAGAAATAAGATAAAATTAGGTCAACAGGTCAGAAAAATCTAAAGTCCAAAATAATAGGAGTTCTAGGTGAGAGAACAGGGAAATGGAGGGGCAGTAGTCAAAAAATAATACGAAAATTACCCAGAATGGAAGAGCATGAATTTTTCAGTTGAGAGAGAGCGCCGAATCCTAACCACTAGACCACCAGGGACGCTATGAATTTTTCAGTTGAAGGACCCATATAGTTCCTTACAAAATGGCACACCATCGTGAAATCTCAGGACAGCAGGGACAGTAAAAGCACTTTGCAATTTATAAAGCATTAAAAAAGCTAGAAATTAGAATGATATCAATATCACAACAGGAATGTTGGAAGCTAGAAGACAATGGAGAAACATCTTCAAAACTGTGATAGAAGGGGCACCTGGGTGGCTCAGTGTGTTAAAGCCTCTGCCTTCAGCTCAGGTCATGATCCCAGGGTCCTGGGATCGAGCCCCACATCGGGCTTTCTGCTCAGCATGGAGCCTGCTTCCCTTCTTCTCCCTCTGCCTGTCTCTCTGCCTGCTTGTGATCTCTGTCTTTCAAATAAACAAATAAAATATAAAAAAAAAACAACAAAAAAAACTGTGATAGAAAATGATCTCCAATTTAAAATTCTATACCCAGCTAATTTATTAATCATGTATCTAATGTATATTAAACTTGTGAGTGCGAAGGCTCTACTTTATCATTTTGTATGCTGGGTGCGGTTAGAGAAATGAATATAAAAGAAGATAGGTCACTTCTATTTCATTTTTGTGTGTGTGTGTGTGTTTTAAAGATTTTATTTATTTATTGGACAGAGAGCGATCACAAGTAGTCAGAGAGGGAGGCAGAGAGAGAGGGGAGAGCAGGCTCCATGCTGAGCAGAGAGCCCGATGTGGGGCTTGATCCCAGGACCCTGGGACCATGACCTGAGCCAAAGGCAGAGGCTTACCCCTTTGAGCCACCCAGGTGCCCCTCATTTTTGTGTTTTTGTTTTTTTTTTTAATTTAAAGATTATTTATTTATTTATTTATTTGTTATAGAGAGAGAGAGAGAGCGAGCACAGGCAGACAGAGTGGTAGGCAGAGGCAGAGGGAGAAGCAGGCTCCCTGCCGAGCAAGGAGCCCGATGTGGGGCAAGGAGCCCGATGTGGGACTCGATCCCAGGACGCCGTGATCATGACCCGAGCCGAAGGCAGCTGTTAACCAACTGAGCCCCCCAGGCATCCCTCATTTTTGTGTTTTAAAATGAACTTTTGGGGCGCCTGGGTGGCTCAGTAGGTTAAAGCCTCAGCTTTGGGCTCAGGTCATGATCCCAGGGTCCTGGGATCCAGCCCCGCATCGGGCTTTCTTCTCCGAGGAGAGCCTGCTTCCTCCTCTCTCTCCCTGCCTACTTGTAATCTGTCTGTCAAATAAATAAGTAAAATCTTTAAAAAATAAATAAATAAAATGAACTTTTAATTTTATAATATTTCAGATTTGCAGAAAAACTGTAAAGATAGTACAGAGTTCCCATAACCCCACACCCAGTTTGCCCTACTATTAACATCCTACATTAGTATGGTACATTTGTCATAATTTGGGAACCAGTGTTGATATATTTTCTTACTTTTGTCACATTTCCTTCATTTTTACCTTATATCCTTTTTCTATTCTAGGATCCTGCCCAAGATACTACATTACATTTAGACATCACATGTCCTTAGACTTCTCTTGGTTATGATAGTTTCACAGACTTTCCTTGCATTTTGATGACCTTAATAGTTTTGGGGAGTAGTGGTCAGGTTTTTTTTTTTTTGGATTTCTCTCAGTTGGAATTTATGGGGTGTTTTCTTATGTTTAGATGGGGGGGGGACGCCTGGGTGGCTCAGTGGGTTAAGCCGCTGCCTTCGGCTCAGGTCATGGTCCCAGCGTCCTGGGATCGAGTCCCGCATCGGGCTCTCTGCTTGGCAGGGAGCCTGCTTCTTCCCTCCCCTCTCTGCCTACTTGTGTGATCTCTGTCTATCAAATAAATAAATAAAAAAAAAAAAAGAAAAAAAAATTATAGATGGGGGTTATAAGTTTTTGGAAGGAAGACTTCACAGGTAAAGTGCCATTCTCATCACACCCTATGATGGGTACATAGCATCAACATGCCTTAATCACTGCTAATGTTGACCTTGATCACCTGGCTAAAGTAGTGTTTCTCAGGTTTCTCCATTGTAAAGTTACTCCTACTCCCCCTTTTCTTACTGTACTCATTGCAAGGAAGTCACTGTCTGTAGCCTACACATAGGGGGTGGGAGTTAGGCTCCACATCCCTGAGGTTGGAATATCTATATCAATTACTTGAAATTCTTCTGCGTGGTAGATTTGTCTTTTCTCTTCTCATTTATTTATTCAATAATTTATTTATATCAGACCCCTGGATATTTATTTTATACTTTGGATTGTAATCCAAAATTGTAGCACTTTTTTCAGAGATGCGGTATCACAAAGACCCAGAACATTCCAATTGTCTTTCTTCTAATCTATAGCCTTTAGTCTAGGTCCCAAAGCAGATAAAATTGATGTACTGAAAAAAAGGCTCTCCTACTTGTACACAAGTCATGGACTTTTATTAAAATAAATGAAGTCAGCATTCTGTGTTAGCAATGAAAACCGTTCTGTGGAAAGCACAGTGCCTATGGAGCTTATGATCCATTCACTTACTCTAATGCCATTCCCCTGAATTAGGTCTGTTGAAATGAATTTATGTTGTAGTTAACCGAGCTGCTATAGAACTTAAGCCATTAAAATGCCTCTTACTGTACTGATTATCATTTGACTCATATCCCTGTCAAGCAATATATGTAGGGAAATGTGTTTTCTTTAATTTTGAGATGACTTTATAACAGAGAATTATATTTAGAGTACCTAGAGCTTCTTTAGCAGGTTTATAAAGAAATCTTCAAAAGATTTAGATACTAGCTCTGAATATTTCTTTTGAAAATACATTTGTTTTCATTCTTGAATGAATTTCTATATCTGTGGTCCTCATAGACTTAGACTGTACACCTTTAATCATACAAAGTACTATAATTGTTCGAAACAAAGACTCATGACAAGTCATTAACCTTGGGAAGGTTAAACAGAACAGTTTAGAGTAGCAGAAGAACAACTTTAATGTGAATGTTTCTTAAATTTCATGATTCAGTGTGAGGATTTATACAAGTTGATGGTATAAGTCATTTATCAAATTTAAGAAATTTCCTTCTAGCCCTTGCTTAGTATGATAACTTAAAAATTGAGAATTAATGTTAAATTAGTCAAGAAACTGTCAATTTTTCCTCCTTTAATCTGATAATGTAGTAATTTGCATTAGTAGATTTTCTGTCTAAATTTTCTATGTCAACCATTCTTGTATTCCTGGGGAAAATGTTAACTGGTTTATATGAAATATAAATTATTTATTCCTTCAAGACTTGGCAGTGCTGGGACGCCTGGGTGGCTCAGTTGGTTAAGCGGCTGCCTTCGGCTCAGGTCATGATCCCAGCGTCCTGGGATCGAGTCCCACATCGGGCTCCTTGCTTAGCAGTGAGCCTGCTTCTCCCTCTGCCTCTGCCTGCCACTCTGTCTGCCTGTGCCCGCTCCTGCTCTCTCTCTGACATAAATAAATAAAATCTTAAAAAAAAAAAAAAAAAAGACTTGGCAGTGCTTTCTTATAAAACCATATTGGGCCAGCATCCTTACTATCTGACAGATCTTTTAATAATTAAAAAATTTCTTCTATGTTTATTGATCTTTGTGGTTTAATAAGTCTTCCTGAATTAATTTTGTTAATGTATATTTTCCTACATGATCACTTATTTTGTCTAGGTTTTCAAATTTATTGGTATAATGTTGTACTATATTATCCTGAAATAAAAATAATACTCTTTACATACATCTTACATTATTTTCTTGATCCTGTCTCAATATTGTTATTTGTGTTTTCTTTTTATTTAACTTACCAAAGTTTGTCTATTTTATTGGTCTTCTCCAGTAACCAGTTTTTTTTGTTTTTTTTTTTTT
>ML100018.1:18742-29743 GCA_003697995.1 Taxidea taxus jeffersonii
GTCGACATTTGTGTGGATTATATTCCTCATTCTGCCTTTGCTTTTTAATATTTCTGTTATAAGGTTATTATAGTCATACAATTAAAAAAACCCAAATATTATTACTTTTATCATAAAGACAGTACATTCATATGGAAAAAAGTTAAGACATTGCAGAAAAAATGAAACTAAAAGGTAAAATTCTCTCATTCTCATGTCTGTGTTTGCTCCAAGATACTTTTTTGTCTTTTTTTAAGTGTGAGACATGAATTCTGAGTAACAGTGTCACTGATTACTTCAAAAGGTTGGACTATAGTTATGAAACCAAAGTGATTAGTCATCAGTAACCAGATTCTAACAGCAGAACAACAGCCAAAAAATAAAACAAAATAAAAACCAGGAAAAATTTTTTAATGTCGGATTACTAGCTGTCATTTCCAAAGGCAAAAAGCGATGGCTTACTTCTCTTCTATCCTAGTAAAGAATTCACAGTGCATATTATTGCTCTAAAGGGGGAAGATCCTTGCTCATAGATGACACTGGACCATATAATTTATCATACAAGGCAGACAAAAGGCATAAACTGGAACAGTCTTGGATAAACCAGGGCGTGTGGCCATCCCACATATGTTCAGTCAGTTCAGTTTTAGCATTGATTATGTACTGCTTCATACTGTTATTTTGCTTCATATATGAAGTCTTGTTTTACGTTTTAACATATTATCAAGGAAGCTAATAAGCATTCAGCTGCATGACTAGTAAGAATTGATATGTATTGATAGGAATTGAATGATTAATAGGAAGTCATAGTAAGAATTCAATGCGGGGGCGCCTGGGTGGCTCAGTTGGTTGGGCAACTGCCTTCGGCTCAGGTCACGATCCCGGGGTCCTGGGATCGAGTCCCACATTGGGCTCCCAGCTCCATGGGGAGTCTGCTTCTCCCTCTGACCTCCCCTCTCATGCTGTCTCACTCTGTCTCTCTCTCTCAAATAAATAAATAAAATCTTAAAAAAAAAAAAAGAATTCAATGTGTTTTTTTTTCTTTCTTGATTGATTAACAAAGACCCTAATCACTTTTAAGATTTTTCTGCCTCTGCCTCCAGACCATCAGCCTCTTCCTTTGTAATTTTCTAGATTGTTGGGTTTTTTGATCTTCTTTCGAAGCTTCTGATTGCACTGAGACACGCACAGGAGGCCTCTACCTGATTCTGGATTGGCTACTAATTCTGAGGCCCAGAATGTCTGGCAACCTGTACCAGTGAATTAATTCATGGTCTCACCTTATTTTCAAAGTGGGTGGTCCTATTCCTGGGCTTCTATTCTATTTCTCTTGGGATAAGGTTATAGAACCTAATGCTTGTTTGCTTGGCATTCCATCCCAAACAGATTAACAAAAAGACAGATTTAAAGTGGAGGCAGGATAAGAGGGAACAATGATGACTGTTGAAGGGAAAAACTTAAATAAAAGCTTTTTTTTTTTCCATGGCGGAACTCTTCTTTGTTGAAATTTCTTCACTTGCCTTGCTAAGTTTGAAAATGATTCTGTACTTACTTTCTTATCCCCTTCAGAGTTGTATAACAACAGTCTCAGTCTGCTAGAAAGACAAATACTTGGGCAAATAAATTACCATACAGCATTGTAAGAACAATAATAGGCAGACTTTTGATGATTCCTGGAGAGAGTGACAAGCTCTGTAAGGGTGGGAGTGGTGAATGGGGTGTGATGTTAGGGCAGGTGGCTCCTGATCTGGGTTTTTAGAGATGGATAAATCCATTACAAAGCATAGGAATAAAAGGATCATGAAAGACTTGTATGAGTGTAAAAATCCCATAATTGAAGTGTCAGGTATTGGAACTACTGTTAAATTGATTTGTGTGGCTGGTTATGTCTTTCACAGGAGGTATGAAACTATGACTGATCTCTTTATATACCACATATTTGTATAAAAACTGATTCAAATGGTATTTGAGTGATTTTGCTATATTAATAACTATAACATTGTTTAAAAAGACATAAAAATAGTTCATTTAATTAAAAAAATATATACAAATATATGATATATACATGTTTTGAGTATACCCACAATTAGACTCTCTTTTTTTTAGGTATCTGTTTTTTAAACACTGTTTAGATCTCCATGGAGGTACTATATTTTGCAACAAAGTAAGGTCTTTGAGGTGCCCCAAATTTATAAACCTGTGTCCACAGATTATAACTTCCTTAGTGAACCATAAAACACATATGCTCAAGTAATTAAAGGTACTTATGGGGTTAAAGCATGCTTGAAACTCCCAAACAAGTTTGTAAGTACTTTTCCAGAGAACCACTTGTCTAAGAAAGATTATGTCAGTTCTCCACATAGCAGTGATTCGCACCATTGAACTCAGAATACCTGATGACTAGCTTTCCTCAACACGGAGATTTGATCCTTCATTTGCCTGTGATGAGAATATATCGTTGAACTGTGGCTTGGGGATACTATGAGTTACTAAATGAGGGAAGTCAGAGTTTTAATTTTCCTGGTAGAGATTTATCACCATTCTTTGATATTGCTATAACTAAATGTAGGATGTCTTCCCATAATGGTTTGATTTTGCTTGGTTCTCAATGATCTAGACCCACTGGTAGTTTGTGTAGAGGACTGACAGGTCACCACTTTGCTTGGTGCATATGTTGTGGCTCTGGTCCATGGCTGGAGGTGACTCTGGTCATCTTGGAGGGGGCTTATTCCCTTTGGTCAATTTTCCTAGCTTTACTGCCTATAATGACTTTTTCTCACAACTCTATAAGGCTCTTTTCATTCTTCAGCACTTTTCTTAGGGGAGAAAGAAGAGAGGTAGTATAGCACCACCCTGTGGGAATTGGTACTGGGGAGACCAGTGCAAGAACCTGCTGATAATTCTGTCTGCTCCTGCTGTTGTCAGCAATAAAGTCCTTGATTTCTGACCTAGGAGTCTCATGTCTTCTGCCAGCACCCATGAAACTCTGGCAGGCTAAAATGTTACTTTGCAAGTTGGGTAAAATATGACTCTACATTTCTTTTATAAGACTCCCTGTGGTCCATTTTCTTTGCCCACCCATTATATATGGGTGTTTCCCAAAGTTCTGCCTCTGGCTCATTCCTTTTCTCTTTGCTCATCCTTTCCCTGGGTGATCTTATTTAGTCTCGTGTGTGGTTCTAAATATAAGAGGATTCCTTCCAACTCTGCATTTCTTGCCTCAAACTCTCATTTGAGCTCTGAGCTCATATATCCAACTCTGATGCTCAGGGCACCTCAAACTTAACATGTCTCATACTAACTACTTGTACTTGGCTGTGTCCTCCCCTCCCTTAGGATATTTACCTCAGTTGGTGGTCCATTCACTTACCTGGACACTTAAGTGATGGTTCTTGATTTCTAGCCTCCTATGAAACCCCCAAATTTTAGTCCCTAGTACTACTGATTTCCTTCTTAAGTAATTTTCACTTCCAGCTTTATTATCACTCTTCCAGTTTGAACCCACACTATTTGGTTCTCAGTCACAAAAAGAGTGTATTAGCCAGCATTCTCCAGAGAAATAGAATTTTACATACATGAAGTATATCTATATATCTCCAATAGAAGGTAGCTAGCTAGCTGTCTCCTAGCTTCATATGAAGCCTAGCTTCATAATAGCTAGGCTTATTATGAAGAATTGGCTTATGTCTTTACAGAGGCTGGTAAGTTCAGCATCTGGTGGTGTGGGAGACCTAGGAAGAGCCAATATTTTATTTTATTTTATTTTAAGATTTTATTTATTTATTTGAGAGAGAGAGAGAGAGCATGAGAGGGGAGAAGGTCAGAGGGAGAAGCAGACTCCCCAAAGAGCTGGGAGTCTGATGTGGGACTCGATCCTGGAACTCCAGGATCATGACCTGAGCTGAAGGCAGTGGGCTAATCAACTGAGCCACCCAGGCATCCCAAGGAAGAGCCAGTATTTTAGTTCAAAGGCCATCAGGCAGGATGGAGCAATGTTACAGATGAAGTTCAAAGGCAGTGGGCTGGAGAGTTCTCTCCTGCTTGAGGAAGGATTGGCCTTTTTATTCTGTTCAGGCCTTCAGCTGACTGGATGAAGCCCACACACAATATGGAAGTAATCAGCTTTACTCAAGTCTACCCGTTTAAATGTTAATTTTATCCCCAAATACCCTCTTAGAAATGCCCAGAATACTGTTTGACCAACTATCTGGGCACCTTATGGCACAGTCAAGTTGACATATAAAATCAACCATAACAAATAGCCTCCAAAATGGTTTCCGTGTTTTCACATTTGTTCCTTTCAAATTTGTCCTCCAAAGGCATCTATCCAAAAGGCAAATCAGACCACATGGCTCTTCTACATTAAACCGTTCAGTGATTCCGTATTACCTCCAGAATAAAGTCCATACTACTAAACTCAGTTCACATGTAAAGAGCTAGGTTCTTTCTTTGCCCATATCGCTGCAAATTAATTTCTTGCCACCCCTCCCCTGACATACTGTGCTCTTTTGTGACACTTAGTGTTGTAATGCCTTGGACACATAAAGCCAAGACTTCTGCCCTCCTAAGTGGAATTCTTTCCTGGTCCCCTGGCATTTGCCTAATTCCCACTGCTGACTGATTCAAGGGTAAACCCGAGGAAGATTCCTGGCTTTTTCTGATTCCCCAGGGCCCTCTCTTCTGTGCATAATATGCTGTCCCTATTTTTACCATAGCTTTAGTACACTATGTTAGAAATAACTGTTTGTCGGTCTGGACATGAGACTGACAAACCAACCTCTTTTATAAGGGAAGAGACCATGTCTTACTTATCTTTGTAACCTCAGTGTCTGAATAGTGTCTGACAGTGTTGCTCAATGAACGTTGACTGATCCACTGACTGACTTGAAGTCTGTAAAAACTCCATATTGGAACGGGGTGGAGAGAAAAAAGGAAGAGAAAACAGAGACCCGCTTAATGAAAACAAAAACTAAAACAAAACTTAAAGGCACCATAAAGTTTTAGATTTTTTGAGAAAGTAACTTTTTTTTTTTTTAAGATTTTATTTATTTATTTGACAGACAAGGATCCCAAGTAGGCAGAGAGGCAGGCAGAGAGAGAGAGAGAGGGAAGCAGGCTCCCTGCTGAGTAGAGATCCCGATGCGGGGCTTGATCTCAAGACCCTGAGATCATGACCTAGGCTGAAGGCAGAGGCTTTAACCCACTGAGCCACCCAGGCGCCCCAAGAAAGTAACTTTAAACAACTTTTAATAAGTCAAGAACTTCTTGTGGAGCATTAAGAATACCTGTAAGGCTGCACTTGGCTGGCTCGGTTGGTGGAGCATATGAGTCTTGATCTTGGGGTTGTGAGTTCAAGCCCCAAGTGTAGAGATTAATTAAAAATGAAGTCTTAAAAAAAAAAGAATACCTGTTGGACCAGAGGCTGTGTGTGACTCTCTTCATCATGATCACAAGGCTGTTTCTCTCTCTGCTAGACATCCACAGAGGGTTGGGGCTGTAGTGTAGGGATAAGCCTGAGAACTCAGGATGGTGATAAGTGGATGTTGTCACACTAGCAGGTAAGATCAGCTGACAGTTCAAAAAATTATTATCATCCATTATTGTTATTTTTGAAAGATTTCAAATGCCTGAGAACACTATAATTAGTGAGGTATGTGTGTGTGTGGCTTCCACTTAATACAGAGGCATTTTTGCTGCAAGGCACTATTTAGTCCATACACCATATTCTGGGCACCTGAAACCATGGCAACCATGATTTCTTCATTTGTAGGCAATTTAATTTGGCTTGAACATTTAGAGGCATTATTTTGCCAGTTATTTCTGGAAATGATTTAAAAAACACTTCAAAAGGCATCAATTTTTATTTTATTTTCTTCTGAACCATTAACATTATCTTTTTTTTTTTTTTTAAGATTCTAGAGGTAGAGAATGATTTATAGCCATAGGGTCATCTGTTGCTTATGGACCATTTACTTAGTCTTTGAAATAGGGCTCAAGGAGTTCAGTGTAGGCAGAGACAGGTGTTATCTTATTTTTTAAAAAGATTTATCTATTTTAGAGAGAGAGAGAGAGGGAGAGAGAGAATGTGTGTTGGAGGAGCAGAGGGAGAGGGAGAGAGAATCTCAAGCAGATATAGCACTGAGCTTGGAGCCCGATGCTGGGCTCAGTCTCATGATCCTGAGATCATGACCTGAGCTGAAACCAAGAATCAGAAGCTTAGTGGACTGTGTAATGCCTCTTTCTCATTTTCCTTTAAGTTAACACCATGGAGAGTACTTTTTAAAAATTTTTAATTTTATTAATTTGACAGAGAGAGAGAGATCACAAGCAGGCAGAGCAGTAGGTAGAGAGAGAGAGGGGGAAGCAGGCTCCCCACTGAGCAGAGAGCCCGATGTGGGGCTCGATCCCAGGACCCTGAGATCATGACCCGAGCCGAAGGCAGAGGCTTAAACCACTGAGCCACCCAGGCGCCCCTGGAGAGTACTTTTTTAAAAAAAGATTTTATTTGTTTATTTGAGAGAGAACAAGTGTGAGTGGGGGAAAGGGCAGACGGAGAGGGAGAAGCAGGCTCCCTGAGCAAGGAGCCTGGTGTAAGGCTCGATCCCAGGACCCTGGGATCATGACCTGAGCTGAAGACAGACACTTAACTGCCCGAGCCACCCAGGTACCCCTCAAGTACTTTTAAATCCTGAAATGCAAACTGAGATAAAGAAAGACAGTTACTGATGGTTTACATGTGTGTTGGAAAGCAGGATGGTACCACTGTTTTTTAAAGCTTTTAACTATAGGAAAAATGTATGTCCAATTTCTAACAAACTTCTTTTTTTTTAATCCAGTATCACTGTAGCTTTTCCATATACATTAGGTGGATCATCTATAGGCTGTGAAGATTGGTGTCACAAACTAACAGGCTGGGTTTCAATCTTAAAAGCTCAAGAGGAACTAATGTCCTTCACAGTCTTCTCACATTTGGAATTTAGAAGCTTCCATTCAGAATGACTCAAGATAAATTCCTCACATTTGTCAAAACTTGTGGATATATAAAGAATTTTTTCTTCTATCCAAAGACAGTTTTGTTCTCTCATAGTCAGTGGGTGGGGGAGTGCTAGTACTTCTTGTTGATAAAATATTTATACGGCAATATTTTCAATGTTATACAATTGAGATGGTAAACACATTTATATGAAATTTAATGAGGCCAAGTGGGAATGTAGTTAAATATCTTCTTAGAAATCTTGGCAAGTTAAAATGGAGATTAAGATTCTAAGTCATTTTAAAACAGGATTCAATAATTTGTTATCTCTCAACCCTTTTGTAATTGTAGCGGGGAGTCATACAAAAAGTATAAATATTAAGATTCCTTCTGCTGTTATTTGTTTGGCTTGTCAGTGTCTCCAGAGCTTCTTTTTCTTTGTTCAGACCACACACTTGGCTAAATGTTATCATTTGCATTTTGATAATACACTGGGTTTGTTAGTGGCAGAAATATCTTTATAAATAAATTAGAAGAAATTCTAAGATGTTTCATTTCTGTATGTAAACATCTATTGGCACAAAGAGCCCCATGTCGTCAACAGAACTTTCATACTGCGGTAGAGTTTTGTAATATGCAGTAAGGAAGCGTTAGTAATTGCACAGACAGTCCAAGGAGTCTTGGTCTAAGAAGACAATCCTCCATGGGCTGATGCCCTTCTAAGCACATTCTATTAAGAACTGAGGTTTATTTTTTTATTTTTTTATTTCCAGATCACCCTCTACATTATAAGTGAAACTCATACCTTAAATATAAAATTGGCTGGTGCAAGTTATTTTAAAAAGTTCACTTTGGTTTTTTTTAAAGTTTTTTTTTATTTATTTGACAGAAATCACAAGTATGCAGAGAGGCAGGCACAGAGAGAAGGGGAGGCAGCCTCCCTGCAGAGCAGAGAGCCCAAAGCAGGGCTTGATCCAAGGACCCAGGGATCATGACCTGAGCCGAAGGCAGAGGCTTTAACCCACTGAGCCACCCAGGTGCCCTTCACTTTGATTTTTTTTTTTTTTAAGATTTTATTTATTTGACAGAGAGATCTCAAGTAGGCAGAGAGGCAGGCAGAGAGAGAGAGGAGGAAGCAGGCTCCCCGCTGAGCAGAGAGTCCAATGTGGGGCTCGATCCCAGGACCCTGAGATCATGACCTGAGCCAAAGGCAGAGGCTTTAACCCACTGAGCCACCCAGGTGCCCCCTCACTTTGATTTTTGAAGCAAGATTGTATGATAGACTTTTAGTCCTGCATTTAATTAATTAGTAATTAAAAAAATTTCATCCATTTTATTTATTTTAGATGGAGGGTGCTGGGGACAGAATGCACATGCGAGCCAGGGGAGGGAGAAGGAGAGAGAATCCTGAGCAGACTCCGCACTGAGCATGGAGCTCTATGTGGTGCTCAGTCATGTGACCTTAGTCACATGACTAAGATCATGACCCTAGTCAAAATCAAGAGTCAGGTGCCCAATTGACTGAGCCACCCAGGTACTCCAGTCCTGCATTTTATGAGTTCCACCCACTTCTTAAGAAACTTCAGTTTTGTCTGCCTGACAGTTCCCCACGTGCTTAGGAGAGTTGCTTTCCCTGAGTGTGCCTAGGATGCTCCCTGTTTGCCTGGCCACCCTCATAAGTCCCACTAAACTCAGGTGCCTTATGGCAAAAGAAGCTTGATGCTTTCTCTCTGAGCAGCCGTGGACAGTAGAATGCATATCTGACCAATGCTGCTGCATAGCATCTCTTGGGTCCTGCTGATGGAAAGACTTCCTTTTGGCTGGACTGATGATTAAAAATTCAGTATCCTGAGGACCTGAGGCTGCCACACACCTCCTTCCCCATCTTGACTTCTCAACCATCATTATGTACTGCCTGGAGTGTTAAGAAAGATTTATCTTCCCTCTTTGGCTAGAGGTACTTCCTTCCATTCCCATTGGATTTGAGAAGTTGGAAATAGGCATCAAACCCCACTGTCCTTTTATTGTGTTCTGTAAGTCTATTTTCCTGTGTAAAGGTAAAAAAGAACCTGCTCTTGGTCTTACCTGAGACCTAGAAAGTTCATCTTAAATCAGGCTCATTCCTTCCGCCTGATATGGTCATTGTGATCTCATTCCATTCATTATCTTATTTCTCAGTCCTCTACTTAATGGGTCAGCTCTCTTCCTTCTGATTTCTGTGGGTACATGACATCAGAAAGAAGTTACACAAATGATTACAAAGTAGGTGGGAAAAAATGAAAGCTCTATTTCTTTAATAGAACTTCTTTTTAAGCCACTATTCTCACTTGGCAGTGGAAATCGATCTTGTCACCTTTATGTATTCTAGTCAACTGCATTTTAAATGTTTCTTTTGTGTAAATATTCAGTCATATTTGCATCTTATTAGTTTAGCTGTTCCAAGCTCTTTCTCCTGATCTCTTTTCCCTATTATTGGTCCTGCTTCTGTTTCACTGGGCTCAAGGTTCTGTTAGCTGGCAGTGGTGAGAAGAGAGGGAGTTTGCTTTTGTGGAGAGCAAATGGTGTGGCAGCATAAAGGCTTGTCCACTCCCTTAGTCTCATATCTTGCCCAGGTGCCAATGCAGTCCAGCTGTTGATGTCCATAGTTGAATTTCTAGACATGGAGGAAGCCCAATATTGGCTCTTCTGTTTGTCATGGTAGATGATCTTCTGTGTCCAACTGGTACCTTTTATAGCATAATGCAGGGGATCCTGTAGAGGCAGCATTGCCTCCCCTCCCCTCTTTTCAAGTTTTTGCTGGTGTGGTTCTCTTCATTCTTTTTTTTTTTTTTTTTTTAAAGAGAGTATGACTTTATTTTCTTGTTGTTGTTTCTTGTTGTTAAAGTTGGCTGAATTGATTGCTTTTTGGCAATTAGTCAAGGAGACAAAATCCCATATCCTTGTCCAACTCCTCCAACTCTTCCCTTGTTTCAACCTTGGCTGGGGCTGCAGCAGGAGCAGGTACAGCAGTGGTGGCCATGACCACAGGGCATCAGCCACAAAGGCAGAAGGATCATCCAAGAAGGCCTGAATCTTTGCAGTGAGTGGGAAGGGGTCATTGGCCTCTGCAGACAAAGCCAGGACCCACTTGTATCCATTAATGATAGAAAGGGGCACTGATGCAACAGCTGGGTAGCCTGTCTACAGGCATACACTGACAACATAGCGGACACTGTCCAGGAAGTAAGAATGCAGTTTTCTCAGTGTTGTCGGGCACTTCAGGGTTGTAGTTGTTGCCATTGTCAAACATGAGCTGGATGAGCAGCTCAGAGGAGAAGCGGGAGATGTTCAGCATGTTCGGCAGTGTGGTTTGCGGGCTCCCACTTTGTCTCTAGTTTTAATCAGCTGCATATCAGTCAGGATTTCATGGTGCCCCTGAAGATGCCTAGAGCCTGGAAGATGGAAGACTTCTTGGGCTGCAGACCAGTGTTCTGGGCTGGCATGGTGACTTCATATAGGGCTATGGCACCAGCTGGTACCTTGCTGGCCAGCAACATGTCCCTGATCTCAGTGAGGTCCTCCTTGGTGGGCCCAAAGCACACATACCCCCGGATGTGAGGCAACAGTTTCTCCAGAGCTGGTTGTTCTCTAGATGCCCTTGGATGGGACTTGCATCATGGTGTTCTTGCTCATCAGCACAACAGCCTTCCCCTGGAAAGACATGAGAATATGCCGCATCTGCTTGGAGCCTACATTGTGTGCTTCCACAGTGAAGCATTTTGAATAATTATCCAAAATTTGGATGCTCTTAAGGAATTAGTGGACTTCCAGCCTGCCTTGTCTTCCCTGAGCATCAAGGTGGTGTGTCAGGAGTTGTCATGTAGGGAAGAAAGACAGTATTATTCTCACAAGGATTCCTCGAGAGACCTCCTCATTCTTTTGGCTGGCCTCTTTTGGGGCTAGCAAGCTGAATCATCTTACCAGATACTTTCAAGTACCTATTCTAAGTTCACAAAAGACCTGGAAATCCCCACTCCCTCAGACTTCCTGTTTAGGAAACCAGAGGTGAT
>RCUC01122919.1:0-10910 GCA_003697995.1 Taxidea taxus jeffersonii
ACACTTAAGGAGAAATCAGGAGGGTAAGAAAGAGCCAAGCACAAGAACTCTTGAGGGAAGAGAGTATGAGTGAGAAGGTTTAGCTTTCTGGGATGGGAGAAAGCTTCAGCTTTTCTGAGAAACTGAGGGGAGCCCCATGGGGGAGGGGACGATGTTGTATAGGGCCATATGATCCATGGTAACTAGCTGAGATTCTATTTTCAGTGTGGTGTCAATTCGCTACAGAGCTTGATACAGGGCAATAGCGAAGGTGGGGAAAATCAGATCGGGTGCTGTTCCATAGCTCAAGAGAGAGATGATGATATCATGGATGAGGGGGGCAGAAGGACAGACAGAAATAGATGCATATGGTGTTAATGCTTGAGATAGACTCTACCACAATTGCTTCAAAACTTGGATTTTGAAGAGTGAGGTAGAGAGAGGAATCAAAGCAGACTTCCAGTTAGAGAATTTACTAAGATGATTTACTAGGATGAGGAAGAGGGAAGTAGGAACATGTCTAGAAAGCAGGAAAATCAGGAGATCCATTTTGAACACAGTGAGCTAAAATGTCTCTGAAACCAAAGGAGGGGTCCTGAAGAAGGCAAATGGAATGCAGGTTTGCAAAAAAGACCAAGGGGTAGGGACCTGTGAGGCCAAAAAAAACCATAGAAGAACATGATATATGAGGATCTTATAAGAAAGAGACTTGAGAAAGAGAGTGTGGACACCATCAGGTACAATGAGGATTGGCCAAATGGAAATGCTGAGTCTGACTAAAGCAATTTCTTGTAGGGACGATGATAGGAGACACATGGGAATTTGTTGAGATATAGAGGCTGTGTATGTGGATGACTCAAAATTCTTGGACCTGGAAGGAAGATGAGCGAGTGGCAGTATGTTTAGGGAAATGAGAAATTGAGGGCATGTGAGCATATCCATTAGGATTAGTTTGGGCTCCAAATGATAGAAAACCCAACAACAACTTAAGAGACATCTATTTTTCTCCCCCATTATGTCAGGCAGTAAGAAGTTCTGAGCTGCTGTGGTGGCTTTCCAAACACCAGGACCAGATTCTGCTCTTTTACAGTTACGTCAACAAAACTAGGAGAGGGGGTTGCCTGGGTGACTCAGTTGGTGAAGCATCTGCCTTCAGCTCAGGTCATGATCCCAAGTCCTGGGATCGAGCCCCATATTAGGTTCCCTGCTCACTGGGGACTCTGCTTTTTCCTCTGCCTTTCCCCCTGCTCATGCACACATGCTCTCTGTATATAAATAATATATATATATATATATATATAGAGAGAGAGAGAGAGAGAGAGAGAGAGAGAGACGGAGTGATGATAAGCTCAGGTCCTTTCATTTTGAGGATGCTTCCAAGACGTTGAGATACTACATCTGCTAACTCAAATCCCATGGCCACACCTCGGTGCAAGAGAAGCTAAAAAATAGTTGTCTCTTCTAGGTGTTTATAGACTCAGCTAAATACATGGGTTCTTTAATCAAGGGGAGAATGGAATCATGGACACTGGAGATCAATCATCATCCTTCTCCAAAAACAGGGTTTGAGTTTTATTTGTATGTTTGCTTTTTTGTTCAGGTGTTCGTACAGTTGAGTTTGTGAGCTGATCCAGTAAGAGTGTTGGCTACAGGATCAAAGCCCACAAAACCCTTGAGAAGGATGAGGAGACAGGATTCAAAACCTAAATAAAAGGGCTGGCTCTTTGAAAGCAGAGGGACCCATCATAACTTGTAATTTTGAAGGGAAAAGGTAAGCTGGGGCAATTGCAGGTAAGACTTAATATTTAAAATCATGTCAAAGATGAGAGATTCCCCTCTGATGGCACTTATGGTCCAGGTGACATCTGTAGAAAGGTCAGCTAAAACAGGAAGTTTCAGGAGAGAGGGGAGGTGTGGGATTTTTTTTATTGTCCTGCAGATACAACATTGTGGGGAGACAGGATAGAGTTATAGGGCAGTGGTCAGGCGCAAGTGAAGCTGGGGATTTTATTTTAAAGTGGAAGCAAGGTTAGCCAGGGTCAGACCATATTAGCCAAGTGAAGCTACTGGCACAGATATGGGGAAGGCAGATGGTTGAGTAAATTCAACGTTGGGGTTTGGCAAAGCAAGTACTAGAGGCTAGAGAATGATGTTGTTAAAATACTCGTAAGGAAATAATCATAATGATCATCACCATAATCATCATCAATCAGTTTCAATCACAGCTCTTTATTGATGTAATGCCTCATTTGCATAGAGCTCCTCTTGCTTATCAGAACTGTGACTTTTTAACCTCTCATGGTTATTCCTTAAAACTTTTTTTTTTAACTTCCATGGTTCATTGGCTGTTTTCCGGTATACATGAAATTGTTCCTAATTTAAGTCCATTTCCCAATTATTACTTTTCCCTTTGAAGAAAAATAGTCATGCCTTGGGTCCCTCTTGTCTGAACTTCCTCCAAGTTCTCTGTCCCCTTTTGAAATATGGAATCAAAAGTTTGTCTCTCCGAAGGGCAATGATGGAAGCTTCATGGTTTAAGTCATCATGAAAAGAAAGGGGAAAATGCAGAGGCATCTCTACAATCTCGAATGTTCCCAACCTGCAGCAGGTTGGGGGTTCCTTAACAAGTTGATTGAGGGTTCACTTTTATTTCCAGTGGCACTTCATCTCTTGAAGGCATTTTCCCTGGAGATTAGAGTTAGGCCTATATAGCTAGATGAAAACAAATGTCAATATGTTGTTGAATTTTCCATTTATATTTCCATTCAGAGCCAATTTTTAAAGCTAACTTGTAGAAGAACCTAACCGTTGCTTTTAGCAGTATTCTACGGGAATATCTATCCAGATTTCAAAATGTTGTTTACAACCGATCTGTGATATGGAGACAATAACTAAATTGTAAGGAGCAAGGGACAATTCCTGGCCCTTAATTTTCTTTTCCCAGACCCTTCATTGTCTTATTCCAAGGCTGGTCTACCATGGTATCTTGGGCTTCCTTACTTTTTCATTCCCCTACACTTCTTATTCCTCAACCATTTCCTGGGATCTGTAAGGAATACCAAAACTTCTCCTGTTTTGTTTGGCTATTAAATGTATTATTGAACACAATTATATTTCATAATTACTTCTGCAAGAACAGCATCTCAAATTACCAGTCTCATTCTGCATTTGATTTCTGATTTCCAGAATATGTGTTTAAGTTATGGTCATCTACAAAAGCTAGGAAGCAAGTTCTTGGTTTTAAACTCCCAGCTTGCTTGTCATCACATTTACTCAAAAGATTATAGAATGAGGTCCCTGTGACAGCTCCACAAGGCCCTGTAGACAGAGGTTCAGCCACAAAGACTAGGGGATGACCCATGCCACAGATCTCCTTCCTTCCTAAGTTTTTTTTTTGTTTTTTGTTTTTTTTTTTTTTGGTCCAACGTAGGACTTGAACTCTCGACTCAGATTAAAAGTGGCATGCTCTACTGACTGAGCCAGCCAGGTACCTCCAGACCATTCTTTCCTTGAGCTCATAAAAAAGTAAATAAAAGGGTGCCTGGGTGGCTCAGTGGGTTAAGCTGCTGCCTTCAGCTCAGGTCATGATCTCAGGGTCCTGGGATCTAGTCCCGCATCGGGATCTCTGCTCGGCAGGGAGCCTGCTTCCCTCTCTCTCTCTCTGCCTGCCTCTCTGCCTACTTGTGATCTCTCTCTGTCAAATAAATAAATAAAATTAAAAAACAAAACAAAACAACAACAACAAAGTAAATAAAATGTATATGTGTGTGTATATGTGTGTATATATGCAAGTATATATATATGCATTTATATACATGTATACATGTATAATATATGTGTATATATGCATGTGTATGTAAGTGTGTGCATAAAGAACACACATAATTTGTATACATGCATTTCTCTACGTATAAATACAGAAGCATATATTATATACATACGTTTAAATATGTATGCTCCCTGATTTACCACTTGATTACACTCTAGAGGCACTATCTTAATTGCCCCCCAAAGCAAATGAGAAGTTACAACAATAATAACCATGCTTTTAAAGGAAAGAAAGTGCCTTTTGCCATTTACTTTAACACTCTTCATTCCTTTCTCACCAAGTTGTGGTCTCAAACTCACCCACACGTTTCCTACCGTAGTTTTCAATGTACTATTTCTCGTGCATTGGCGAAGGGTGCCCGGTTGCCAGGCAGTGTCCCACCTGATCAGGTTACTCATAGTACCTGGCATTTGGTTCCCAAACCGCGCTCCCCAGACTCGATGGGACGCGTGAAGAAAAGGATGTCTCCATTTGCCTTCTTTGTCTTTAAGAAAGTGAGTAATTGTCTCCCTCCTTGCCTCTTTCCTCCATGGAGAATTTACTGGCCCAAATTTTTAAAAAAGCTCCTACCACACTCCCATTTTCTGTAAGTGCAATTAGCGGCAGGTACAAAATTTGGAGCGAAGAGGCCTCTCGTGGCCTGTTGTGCCTGCAGTTATCCGACTGTGGCTGCGGGTTTTCAGTGCACAACTGATTGCACCCACAAAAGGAAAGGCTACACTCTGAAAATGGGTCCCTTTAAGACAGTTGGGGGATTGCATGCCTCCGGTTGGCAAATTCCATCTTTTACAGGGACACAGCCTTCGCTCTGGCTCGCGCTGCAAGTCTGAAATCCAGGTTAGGCATCGCGGGTGAAGGAGAGGTGTCCCCCTCGCATCCCCAGAGCAGGTGCCGAGCCCCTCCCCAACTCCAGCTCGCCCCCCAGTTTCACCTTGAGCTACCAGTGGACAGTGCGTTAGTATTCGGCATCCCTGACTCCAAGCCCTGCTTAGTTCACCAGTCACTCTCCAAAGGGTTTGAAGAGAGCAGCTCGGGCACACTGTCAATATAACACATTTAACCAACTCTAAATTTGCTTTAAAGAGACAGCTACAAAGATTGACTTTTGCAAAGTGACTCACTCCACCATGCAGCAAAAGACGTCCGTTTGCTCCCGACTGTTATTAACTGTGTCACTGAGTACATAAGAAAGGGTTTTGAAGGAATTCCGGGGTGAATCCACTTATTCAATAATCCAATAACATAAATTCAAGTAATGGATATTAATACTATGTTCAAAACAGGCTCGCAACTTTTATATCTCTCTTTCTCCGACAGACGGAGCATGCGTCGCTGAGAGGCTCCTGATGAAATAATAAAACCCAGTTCTCATCTAGAAAAAAGAATCATTATAGGAGGATGGTAATTTACTTTATATGACCTTCAATTGATTATTCTGTGGCTGCTACACAAATACCACAGGAGCTATTGATCGTAAAACCTACCAAATAGATCTCTAATAGCTTTTACTGGGCAAAAATAATTATGCTTGCACTGTGGTCAAACACACATAAACCAATGTGGAGGTATTAATGTATGCTATTATTACCCATCTGTCTGCGAGGTATGGAGAAGACCCTTCATGAGAACACGCTGTGTCTAATCCCATGAAAGCTCAATATCCAAGCCAACAATTATAGCCAGCCGCCCTAGAAAAAAAAAAAAAAGAAGAATTGATTACTGTAACTAAAAGCTAGGGCTGGAAAAACAGAGGCTGCAGCTTGCTTAATAAAAGTAAAATCATAAGAAGAGGAATCCTAATTGAGGAGGAGTCCCAGGCCGGGCACAGGCAGAAATTGAATTTCCCCTCGGTGCTGGCAACAGAGTAACTTCTCAGAGTCAAGAGCTTTCTATCCAGCCCAGATCAAGATCAATGATCAACACCCGTAAAAGGTCAGGATGTCTAATCAAAGAACAGATCATCTATCTCTCAAGGAAAAGTGTACAACATAATCCAGAAACGCGGCACTGCTGGCCACGGAGAGTGAGAAAAACCCGGGGAAGGAGAGGTTCCAGTTCCACTTTGGTGAACAGGAAGAACGCTCCGCTCATACAAAACGCGGGGCCAGACTTGGGTAGGCGATGTGAGGTGGCATGGGTGGGCCCGGAGCCGCGCAGGAACCGAAGCCGCAGCGGAGGGAGGAACTTCTCCAAGTTCGGAGAAAAATATTTTAGACTTCAAAATTCCCCAGTGAGCAAAATCCCTCCTATCACTTGCTCTCTACCTGCCCCCCTCCCAGCCAGTATTTCAAATATAATGAAAACATAAATGCCTTAATACCAACAACAGCAAAAAGCCCTTGCTCTCAAGGTGTTAAAATAAGAAGTGATCAATTTTTAAAACCTGGACTAAACAGAACAGCATGCTAATAAGAGTAAGTGATGGATGGCCAAAAAAAAAAAGAGAGGGAGAGAGAGAGACTGTCAACTTGGTGTGGACTGTGTGTATTTGATGGGGGAGGGGAAAAGGGGGCTGTTTTATCCCATGAAACAGAACAGAAAGATATCCCACGATTCCTATCCATGGATCCCATGAAACAGAACAGAAATGGAATGTGCAGCTGGAGGGGCGTGCATGCCAACGACAAAGAAGGTTTTCTAAAGTATTTATATTCAGACCATACCCCAGACCAAGAGAATCAGAGTGCTGCTCTAGGCATTGGAATTTTCTTAAAAAAAAAAAAAAGAAAAAAAAAGAAAAAGCAAAAACACAACAAAACCCCACAAACCTAGGCTTGGATCTCCTGTGAAGCCAGATTTGAGAACCACCCACTTGGAGGATCCCAGAGCCTTCTTAGCCATGGGAGATCTCAAACAGAGGAGAGACCTGGACCTTCCCAAGCCTACCCCTCCTCTGGCAGCAATAAGGCTCACATGGTTTGTTTCTCTTCCTTTTCGGCATTATCAGTTCCAGTTGTTAAAAGCAGGAAAACTGGACTCACTGATCTCTCTTTCATGATTTATGATTCAGAAGGAAGCTAGGGGTGGAGGGTTGGGGGCGATGCTTACTGCTGTGGTTGCTGTTATTTATTTGTATTTGCATTTTTTAGACACACCCGTTTCTGGAAAACCTTGAAGCCCTTGGCAGGGCTGTCTCACCTCCCCCCACCGCCCACCCCACTCCCAAGACCTTGCCTGGGCATAACTGACATTTACATAGACCACTCTTGGAACATAAGGGGGAGGGTTGGGGATTCTGCTTGTCCTCAGTTGTTCTAAAATTACACGATCGAGTAGATGTATTGGATCGTTTACACCAAAAGGAGCTGTGGAGTCCAGCTATAAAATGCATTAACACATTAGCAGAATTCGCAGTAGTTTCCTTCTCAGAAGAGCCAAGGAACCCAGCCCCGCCCTTAAAGGCAAGGTGATTGCACTACGAATAGTTGACCTATTTGGAAAATGAAGGCTTCCCTGTGGTTTGAGGTTCTGCCTTTTTTTTTTTTTTTAACCGCCCTTGAGATCCAGGTTAGGTTTTTGCTTGGAGTAGTTTGGGTGTCCTATGGAGATTAAATGATTAGCGTTGTGTTACTATTGTGCACTTAGGTCTGGGGGCGGGGGAAGATGTCGGGGGGCGTACTCCCTGAAGTCTGCAGGGGCCATGCTGAATTCAGACTTGCTTTGCAAACTCATTACAGGTCCTTGTTCTCAAAGGAACCGACCAGAGGCAAGGAATTCTCTCACTCAAATGTGTTCTCCCTTACTCGTCCCTTCCCAAGGTGAGTATCGTCATTCTTCCACTTTTTTAGAGACCCCAAACCCAGTGAGGGCCCGTGTGTCCGCACCCACGGACGGCAGACCAATCCAAAGCAGGCGTGCGCATTAACGGAGAACGTGTCCCCCTACGTACGTTCCTGCAGCCCCCCTGGGCGCCCGCGGCGGGCTCGGCCGCGCACACCGTCCCGGTCACCCGGACGTACCTGCCCGGGTTCTGGCCTTGGAGAACGCAGGGGCTGCAAGGGCACCGCCAGCCCGCGAAGCGCGCGGAGGGGAGCGGCGGGGAGCGGCGGGGAGCGGCGGGCGGTCCCGCAGGTGCGCCCCACCTGCCGCCCGATTGGCCGCGGCGGCGCGCTCGGCGGGAGGAGGGCGGATGATGGATGGCCTGTCTGCCGGCCGCGGTCCGAGCAGCGGGGGGCTGGCGAGTGTAAATACGAGCGCGCTCCGCGGCTCCCCGCGCTGGGCAGAGAGAGCAAGATGCCTGCACAAAAGGACCCGGCTCGGAGTGTTTAGATTTTGAAGATTAGTTTCTATTATATCTCTGTGGGAGAAAGGAAAACGCACTATGGGAAAGTGGAGGGCGAAGAACCTGGCATCCTTTAGGACTGATGTTTGACAAATCATTTAGCCATCGGAACAATCCCTCAACCTCCCCTTCCCGAACTGCAAACAGTTTTTAAGTCCTATTTGCCATTTGTGGGAATGATCCCCTATCGGCTCTCTGAAACAATATGAAATCAGACCTGAACGGTTGCATTCTCTTATCTCAGGCAACATGAAGATCATTGCCAATAGATTTCAAGAAAAGGGTTGGGAGGGTGGGCAATGCACTTTAGTTAAAAAATAAGAAGAAGAAGACAATTGGATATTAAATGCTAAAAGAAAAAAAAAACTTTAGCTCAAAAAGAATAAAATAGAAGAATGTGTTCTAGAGATAATTCTGATCTTTAGAATGTAAAATTTTCATAATTTGTCTAGCTTTTATGTGCTTAAAAGTCGGGAGCAACTTGGATATGTTTTGTTTATCCTTGCAAAAAGATGACAGCACGTGGTTTTAGGCAATTCGTTTTAAGAAACGCCCTTTTAAAAACTCATTAGGTTGAGAGTAGGGATTGAAGCAGACAGAAGGATAACAGGAAAAAATATGTCATAAACCACCATGGAAATGGGGTTGGTAGAGAGCTATTGTATCATCCCGGCTCTTCTTTGGCAACTGAAGGACAGGTCCATTCACGGTGACTATTTCCTCCTGCATGAGCTGCTGTGTGCGAGCTAATACATCTCATGTCAAGAAATAAGTCAGTCCTGCCTATAAGCTGATTCTTTTACCTCTGCCAGCAAAGCAGTTTAGAGAAAACAGTGGGATTTTTTTTTAATATGGGAATATCATTCTATCTCATTGTGTATTAGAATACCCACCATCCCCCTCTGCCCTAGCAACTACCACCACTAAGAAAATAAAACCCATGCTTAAAAATAGCAATAAGTGAAAATGAATCATGTCACAGAGGTGTATCTTATCTCATTGGGGTTGAGAGTGAGTCAGGGGAGAAAGAACCCAGCTCCACGCATTTCCCTTTGAAATACCATATTTGGGGCGCCTGGGTGGCTCAGTGGGTTAAAGCCTCTACCTTCCACTCAGGTCATGATCCCAGGGTCCTGGGATCGAGCCCCACATTGGGCTCTCTGCTCAGCGGGGAGCCTGCTTCCTTCTCTCTCTGCCTGCCTCTCTGCCTACTTGTGATCTCTGTCTGTCAAATAAATAAATAAAATCTTTTAAAAAAAGAAAAGAAATGCTATATTTTAACACTGTAAAAGTAAGTACAAAAAATTAAAGAAACTTATTTGTGCTACCACAGATAGCATATCTGCCCTCCCCCATAAAAAAGCACACATAAATTAAATTCATGTATGTTTCTTTCTAGAATTCTTTTTACATATGCTTAAATACCTGTAAAAGAGTTCATTTGAATCCTGTGGGTTTTTTTTTCTCATAGATTATGTCAAAAGAACTTTTTAATATTAGTAGAAGATTAATCAATTTTAATAACATTTAATCAATTTTAATAACAGCATAATATTTCCTTGAGTGTATATAAAATTTGACTAACCATTTCCTCCTTTTTGGATACTTAGGCAACTTCTAGTTTTCAGTAAAGTAAATAATACAGTAAGGAACATCTTAAGGCAAAATTTCCATCTTGTAAATTGTTGATTTCAAAGAAACTTTTTAAATGGACTACATAGGCTATGCTTAATGAACACCTTGATATTTTTTTACAATAATTTCCAAATTGCTTTACAAAAAAAAAAAAAAGAAGAAGAAAGAAGAAAAAGAAGAAAGGAAAAGAACGACAAAAATGCTGTAGCATTTAATATCACCCACAGAAAAATATCAGACCAGCATACTTTACAGTATGCTCAGTGTTATTGAGAATACTAATAAAAAATACTTGGTAATGTAGCACTTGAGATTCTTTGATTTTTATTTTCTTTGATTATTAATGAGGTTCTCTTTTGGCTCCTTTTAAAAAATTGATTTTGCTTTCCCTCTTTTGAATTTCTGGCTCCTTTTTAATGTAATTATTGGGAGACATCTAGTGAACATATCAAAATGAAATATAGCATTTTTACAAAATCCTCTTTCATGGTATTCATTTTGAAGTAGGTGGTGTCCCCGGGTGAAAATAATCAGAACAAGAAATCCCTGACAAAACTGGGTTAACTTGCAGTTTGAGATGATCTATTGAATTTAGATTTCCAGCAAGCTTCTGCTTCCCCTCCATGGTGACACATAAAACGATATTATCATCTATGACATTACCCCGGAAACTTAAGGTACTTTATAGCAAATCGTATTCTCTCATTAGGAAACTCAGAACCATTGATCCTTGCACTAGCTTTCCTTCTCATCTGAAAATTTGTGTTGTTTTCTTAAGCTGTGATGTGGTGGTTTAAAAATGCCTTCGTGCGATTCGGCACCTTGGCGGTGCACCCGCGCCCAGTAAATAAAGTAGCAGCCCATGTCCCTTTTAGCAAAAGCTATATATCTGTTCAGACTTGTAATTTGCTCCGTTTATATCCTTTGCCCTTGAACTCTGGTTATTAACGCAATGTTTCTCCAAATGATGCCATATAACTCTGCTCCGAGCACATTCACGGTGACACCACGCACACATTCCAAGGGCCAGGGCCAGCCAAGGAAGGGAAGAAAGGACGACTGAATGGTGGGAGTTTCAGCGCATTACTCATGATGGGGCAGTTGTGAAACTATGGCTGTGAATAGTCAAATGGCAGCAAGGCCAGCGCCAGACTTTTGCTAATATTCTGAGCCGGGAAGCAAATT
>RCUC01122920.1:0-12658 GCA_003697995.1 Taxidea taxus jeffersonii
GGCTCAAGTAGTTTACTAAGTATAGAATTAATAAACTGCTATATCCCATGTTTTTCCTCAGCTAAAAATGTACCTCCACCTACCTCTCACTAACTAAAAGTTAATACTTCCTTCCCTCATCCTCATTACAGAAGGTAAAGACAGAGGAGTCCAGAAGGTATGAGTTTTGAAACACCAACATACCCTAGCTTTTCCTCATCAGAAAGTTATTTTTCTTTGTATATTTAGAAAGCAAGCTAGCATAATTTCAAAAGGGTTTTATGCCTTCTGAAGCTAAAGACTTTTATACCAAAATTTAAAACTGCAGTAAGATTTTAACATTATGCAATCTCTGTGGTTTGCCTTAACTTCTACACAGGTAAAAGGTTTTTCAAATTTGGAAGCATTCCAAACAGTCTTGCCTCTCTAAAACAGGCTATCAGACATTAAGATGGACTTTCAAACATAATTTCTAAGTTTTTTAAAGGATTCTACCACACCCTTACACTGCTTACTAAGACACTAACTATTCCACTGAATTATAGGGATTTATTACATATAGACTATGTTTTTACTTTTTAAAAGTTATTTTTATTATTTATTTGACAGAGAGAGAGAGCAAAAGAGGGAACACAAGCAGGGGGAGTGGGAGAGGGAGGAGCAGGCTTCCCGCAGAGCAGGGAGCCCAATTCAGGACCCTGGGATCATGACCTGAACTAAAGACAGACACTTAACGACTGAGCCACCCAGGAGCCCAATTATGTTCTTACTTTTAAAAAAATGTTTTTATACATAACTGGATTAAAGAACTCTTTCATTTTCACATTCTAAATTTTGGGTTTTCAGATTTAATTTTTTTTTAACTTAAAACCATCCTGAAATATTCTTGGCACTGAAATAATTCAGATATAGGCTTATAATTTACAACTGCTCTCCATTCTAAAAAAAAAAAGGTATTGTAAACATATACAATAAATGGTGTTTTTCAGTTGTATGATATATCCATCGTGCTTACCATATGTACAATGACTCCAAAAAAGAACTAATGTATTTAAAAAAAATTTCCTTTGTAAGTCAGACACTTTCAAAGACATACAGATCAGTAATATTTTTAAAGAATTTTTATTTATTTGAGAGAGAGCATGGTCACGAATGGGAAAGGTGGATGGAGAGGGCGTGAGAGAGAGAAACTCAAGCAGATTTTGCACTGAGCAAGAAGCCCAACATGGGGCTCAACCTGAGCTAAAACCAAGAGCTGGATACCCAAATGACTGCACCACCCCCCAGATCAGTAATTTTAACCCTGCAATGTTGCACATATATCTAAGACACCACTATGACGAATTAAAAAGGGAAATTTAACACTAAGATATTACCTTCAGGACACAAAAGAAAGGACAGAGTTTTAATTTTTTTCAAAAAGGTATCTACTTTTGTGAGAAAGTAAATTGCTTTTGATAAAGACATTAAACAAAATCCCCTTCAGCCTCAGGTCCTCTTAAGTTCTGTTCTCCCAACCTTTTCACAACTTGCTTCTATAAAGAGAAATCTACACACAGAGTACTTCTGTGAGAAAAGAGAATTCCAAGCCAAGTATTATATTTAGTGAATTTAAGTTGGATTTTTCAGTCTATTGATCTAATTTCATGTATTTTCTGTCCATAACTTTTAATAAGGAAGATGAGTCAATTTCTTTTATTTCTAAAATGGGAAGGGTCTCCAGTCCCTTTTATCCTGCAGTCTTCCACAGAAATCTTTCATTTAAGGAAGTGAAACAGCATAAAGCTCTTCAGGTATGTTAAATCATGCAAACAATTTCCACAAGGTAGACATGATATAAAGTAATCTTCCTACATGCTAACATGTACACATGCAATGTAGGCTCTGGTCACTAAATTCAACTCTAAGAAAAAATGCTGATTTGATTTTTTTAAATACTGTTTTATTAAAAATAAAATAAAATACTGTTTTTTTATGAGAAGAAATAATATAGTAAAAAAATGCAACATTTTTCAGTAGATACTCAGATAAAATGAAAAAAGCCCTAGTATCTTATGGAACTATATCCCCCCAAATAAATATAACTTTACACACACACACAATTTCCAAGGGTCACTAGGAAGTAGTGAGGTAGGAGTGACCAAGACACATGGAGAGGCTGCCTGGTTTATTTTAGGAGAGAGGGGATGGACCTTCTGCAGCTCTTCTGTAGTTACTCAAGAAATCCCACAGAGATACTGGTTGGTAATTTCATGTCCCTGTTACATACATCTCCCATAACCTAAATTCACTTTCTGTGACTTCTTTTTCCACTGCAATTTTAAAAAGCAGATTTACCAAAAAAAAAAAAAAAAAAAAAAAAAATTCAAGTATCAAATCATCATGGTAGACCTGAAACTAATATAACATTGCACGTTAATTATACCTGCAAAAGAACTTAATTTATTCATTAATTTTAAAAAGAGAGGAGAATTTTAAGTATGAGACAGGAAGGTAGCAAACTAGAAAGAAGAGTTGCCCAGTGCCTGCGCCCTGCAAGGAGGTAGAAGAGAGAAGTGCAGCCTCAGGTCATCTGTGGGGTCCAAGATACCTTGCAGAGAAGACAGGGGAGGGGGCAACACCCTCAGTGGGAAGAGATCACACTGCAATGATTCATGGAATGGGTCATGAAGGCTTTCCTCCACCTACTCTATGCTGTCCTCAATAAAAATTCACTTGTTCCCTAAAAACAAACAAAAAACTCAGTATTTCAGATGACACGATCATCTTCAGAAAAATCTTAAAAAATCAATAAGTTAAAAATAGAGGGGCACCTGGGTGGCTCAGTCAGTTAAGCATCTGCCTTCAGCTCAGGTCATGCTTTCAGCTCCCTGGGATGGAGCCCCATGTGGGGCTCCCTGCTCAGCAAGGAGACTTTTCTCCCTCTCCCTCTGCGATGCCCCCTGCTGGCACGTGCACACTCTCTCACTCTTTCTCTCTCAAATAAATAAATAAAATCTTTTTTTAAAAAGTTAAAAACAGAACTATCTTATGACCCAGCAATTGTACTACTAGATATTTAGCCAAAAGATATAAAAATTCTGATTTGAAGGGGTACATGCACCCTGATGTTTACAGCAGCATTATCAACAATAGCCAAGTTATGGAAAGAGCCCAACTGTCCACCAACTGATGAAGGGATAAAGATTTGGTATATATACACATACACAGACATGCACATGCACATGCACACACAGAATATTAAAAAGCGATTAAAAAAGAATAAATCTGGGGCGCCTGGGTGGCTCAGTGGGTTAAAGCCTCTGCCTTCGGCTCAGGTCATGATCTCAGGGTCCTGGGATCGAGCCCCACATCGGGCTCTCTGCTCAGCAGGGAGCCTGCTTCCTCCTCTCTCTCTGCCTGCCTCTCTGCCTACTTGTAATCTCTGTCAAATAAATAAATAAATAAAATCTTTAAAAAAAAAATAAATCTTGCCATTTGCAGCAAAACGGATGGAGCTAGATTGTATTATGCTAATCAAAACAAATCAGTGAGAAAAAGTCAAATACCATACAATTTCACTCAAATGTGTAATTTAAGAAAACAGATGAACACAGGGGAAGAGGGGAAAAAAAGAGAAGGAGGCAAACCATAAGAGACTCTTAACGACAGTGAACAAACTAAGGGTTGATGGAGGGGAGGTGGGAAGGCAGATGGGCTAAATGGGTGATGGGGATTAAGGAGGGCACTAGTGATGAGTACTGGGTGTTATACGTAAGTGATGAATCACTAAATTCTACTCCTGAAACCAGTATTACACTATATGTTAACTAACTAGAATAAAAACTTGAAACAACAACAAAAAATTACTCCTATAAAAAAATAAAGCAAAGTGAAATGCTCAGTTTTATGAATAAGAACATGCTAAAATCAAATGATTACTGTGTCCACTCAAAAAATACTGAGCCATTAATCAAGTATTTGGTAAAATTTTTTAAATTTTTTTTCAAATATTTGATAAAATATTTTATATATTTTTGCTATAACAAATTAATTGTCCTATGAGTATTGAAAAAAATGGGCCAAAGGCCTTAAGAGATACATCACTAGAAAGGTAAACATATGGCAAATAAGCATATGAAAAGATGATTGGGCACCTGGGTGGCTCAGTTACTTGAATGTCTGACTCTTCATTTCAGCTCAGGTTGTGATCTCAGGGCTATAGGATTGAGCCCCACATCAGCCTCCGAGCTCTGCATGGAATCTGCTTAAGATTCTCTCTCCCTCTTCATCTACCCCTCCTTACTGTGCAAGCATTCTCTCTCAAATAAATTTAAAAAAAGAGCCCATATCATATGTAATCAGGGAAATGCAAATTAAAACAATGAGATACCATTACACACCTATAAGAAGAGCCAAAATCAACACATTGAATCCCAGTGAGAAGATACAGCAATAGGCACATTGTTCATACATTGCTGGTGGGAGTACAAAATGGTATAGCCACTCTGGAAGACAGTTTGGCAGTTTCTTGCAAATTATAGTCTTACTATAGAATCCAACAATCATACTGCTTGGCATTTAGCCCAAGGAATTGAAGCCTTGTGTCCACACAAAAACCTGCACACAGATGTTTACAGCAGCTTTACCCCAAAACTTGGAAGTAACCAAGATGTCTTTCAGTAGGTGGATGGATAAATAAATTGTAGCATACCCAGACAATGAAATATTACTCAGTGTTAAAGACAAATGAGCTATTGAGCCATAAAAAGACATGGAGGAACATTAAGTGCCTATTACCAAGTGAAGGAAGCCCGCTTGAAAAGGCTACACACTGTTATGATTCCAACTATATGACATTCTGGAAAAGGCAAAACTATGGAGACAGTAAAAAGATAAGGGGTTGAGGGAAGGGAGACCTGAATAGACAGAGCACAGATTATTTTTTAGGGCAGTGAAACTACTCCATACACATTATGGTGGATACATGTCATTATAAATTTTCCAAATGCAGAGAAGTTATACCACTAAGAGTGAACCCTCATATAAACTATGAACTCTGAGTGATAATGATATGTCAAAGCAGGTTCCTCAATTGTAACAAACACAACACTCTGGTGGGGGATGTTTGATAATGGGGGAGAGAGTATGAATATGTAGGAGTAGGAGTTACATGGGAAGTCCATATCTTCTGTTCAATTTTTCTGGGAAACTAAAACTGCTCTAAAAAAATAGGTGTATTTTTTTTTTAAAGATTTTATTTATTTACTTGTCAGAGAGAGCGCAGGAGCAAGCACAGGCAGACAGAGTGGCAGGCAGAGGGAGAAGCAGGCTCACTGCTGAGCAAGGAGCCCGATGAGGGACTTGATCCCAGGACGCTGGGATCATGACCTGAGCCGAAGGCAGCTGCTTAACCAACTGAGCCACCCAGGTGTCCCAAAAATAGGTGTATTTTTAAAAAATGTCACATACACAAAAAATTAAAAATAGATTTTACTTACATAAAAATGCAACCTAAAGAAACAATTGCCAAGGTTTTCTATGTTTTAGAAAAAGTCTTTTATTTCACACAAGTCAGAACATTATGACAAATACCTTTCCTTCCTTTTTTTTTTAGAGCAGGAGAGAAGGGGAGGGGGAGAAGAAGAGAATCTAAGCAGGCTCCACACCCAACATAGAGCTCAACATGGGGCTCAATTTTACAACCCTGAGATCATAACCTGACCTAAAACCAAGTGTCAGAAGATTAACTGACTGAGACACCTAGGCTCCACTACCTTTTTCTTTCTTGAGGTTAAACTCATTTTTAGAAGATCACTACCAAAAGAAACATATTTATTATAATCAGTGTAAGGATCTGATTTTTGGTAGGTCATCTTACTGTTCTTATTAATAAAACTAATATAGAAAGGCAAACTAGGGGTGCCTGGATGGCTCAGTGGGTTGGGCCTCTGCTTTCGACTCAGGTCATGATCCCACAGTCCTGGGATCGAGCCCCGCATCGGGCTCTCTGCTTGATGGGGAGCCTGCTTCCCCCTCTCTCTCTGCCTGCCTCTCTGCCTACTTGTGATCTCTGTCAAAAAAATAAATAAAAATCTTAAAAAAAAAAAAAGGCAAACTACTTAAAAGCAGCCCATTCAAAAACAGTACCTTAAGGTGACTTTTTAGTAGGCCATTAGTCAACCGCTAGAAAAGGTTTAAGCTGTTTTTCTACTTTTACTATCACTACAAACCCACTTATATCAAAATCATTTCCAATGCTATGGATCACCCTCTCATATTCTACACTGAAATGGCAAATGCTCCTAGTGACACCTCTTCCTTTGTGTCATACCAAAAATATATACTAGTCACCATCTTTACTCCCCTTGTGAAGCATCTACCGTTTTGCCTCTTGCCTTCATAATAAAATATAAGTTCTTAGTCTTATCTTTAGTATGTTCAATTACATGCCCTAATCTTGCACATGCAGCTACCATTCCATCCTGCTAGCGTTCCAATCCCATCACTGTGCTAGGCTTAGCCTCCATTATCAATATAATTAATTCACACCTTACAGAGCAATCACATGGTTATATATGTACCATCATCTCTTCTCATTAACCTTTTCTTTTAAAATCCATTTCTAATATTCATTTCTCCCAGGAAGAGAATTCTTTATAATGGCAGTGGCTGAATAGATGAAAGATGCAGAAATAAACGAAGAAAAGCAAAACTATGTAACATAAGGAATTATACCAAGTGTAGGAGATTCCTTTCTAGTTATTAATTTTATAATCTTGGAAGATGCAGAAAAGTAAAGCAAATGTCAGTCTGCATACTATAAATTTTTCCACAGAATACTTCCGCACTTGTTCAAATTTAAAAAGAGATGAAAGTGATGCTGACATGTCTAAGACTAAATACTGGATATTTTTTGGCTTCAAATGTATAAAAAAAAAAGTAAGAGCCTGAATAAAGTCCTAATATATTAAACTTCTCTTCCCTTAAGAAAGATAAAGCAGTGAAGCAAACACAGGAGAGTTATTTTGTTGCAGACCTTCACTCATGAGATTGGCCCTTAGACAAAAATATAAAAATAAAAGCTCAGCTCATGGTCTGATTTAAAAGACTTAGACCAGTAGAGGGCTAGTCCAGCTCTGATGTAGATGAGATGGGTAGGAGAAGATCATCAAGAAAGATCTTAGCCTGGGCCCTGTGCTATCATTGTCATTACATGTATCCCATTTAGATGACAACCTGAGACATTATAGCGATGACTTGGCCTTTCCTGAAAGATGTACACCCATAGAGGAGCCATGGTTCAGGAGTTATTAAAAGAGTTTCTCCCATAAGCCACATCCATCTAGAGGAAAGGAATACATGTTCCATAAATGCTCCCTATCCCAAGACCTGAGGTAGGAAAATAGGAAAATGACTAAGTTGGTGCCACTTCCTTCTTGATTCTCAACACCCAAATAAATAGATTTCTATTCTTTTTAAAATGTCTGATGTTCTTTCAAACAATACAGATTTGTAGAAGGAACTAAAATAGCCTACATATTACTCAAGCTAGACCAGATGCCAATCTAGCAACCTCTGGGAAAACACAGAAATGGACAGTAAGAAGAAGAAAGTGATTTTCTGTGTGGGTGTGAGTATATGTGTGCCTTAGAACATAGATAAAACTCCCAGGTAAACAACTAAGTATCAAAGCAGCATCTAATGCACTGCATTAAAATACAGAAAAAACTCAGACAAAAAAATGCAGCAATGCTAATGACCTAATTCAGTATTATAGTGAGGAATTTATATAACCCTAATAATTTCAAAGGGACTTTATTAATTGCTTTAAAAAAAACTAACCTCAACAAATCACACGTTTCTCCCTTTTTAAATTTTAGAACTAAAGAATTAAAATGCTCTTGATAAAATAACATAACTTAGCAATATAGTTTGAGATTAAAACACAGAAATGTATTTAGCTTATATCACTAATAAACACGTAGATGCATGTGTACACACACATCTTGTAGTGGAATATCCTTTAAGATAAAATAATAAAAACAGGACACAGGGGTGCCTGGGTGGCTCGGTCTGCTTTTGGCTCAGGTCATGATCTCTGGGTCCTGGGATAGAGCCCTGCATCAGGCTCCCTGCTCAGCCAGAAGTCTACTTCTTCCTCTCCCTCTGCACCTCCACCCTGCTCATGTGCATGCTCTCTCTCTCCAATAAATAATATTTTATAAAAATAATTTTAAAAAGTAATCTAAAAGCCCAAACATTCAATATGACACAGCAGTATCAATATTTTACCTAGATGAAATAGCTAAGATAAACAATTATTTTCATCAGAAATAACATGATTGTATAAATACAATACTAATTTCAGTGAAGACTCTCCCATATACATAAAATTACGTGTTTACCAGCAAAGGAAACAGTTAACAAAACCAAAAGACAACTGACAGAATGGGAGAAGATATTTGCAAACGACATATCAGATAAAGGGCTATAAAGCTCTATAAAGATATAGATATAAGATAAAATATAAAGATAAAGCTCTATAAAGAGCTTAGCAAACTCAACACCCAAAGAACAAATAATCCAATCAAGAAATGAGCAGAGGACATGAACAGACATTTCTGCAAAGAAGACATCCAGATGGCCAACAGACACATGAAAAAGTGCTCCACATCACTGGGCATCAGGGAAATACAAATCAAAACCACAATGAGATACCACCTCACACCAGTCAGAATGGCTAAAATTAACAAGTCAGGAAAGGACAGATGCTGGCGAGGATGTGGAGAAAGGGGAACCCTCCTACACTGTTGGTGGGAATGCAAGCTGGTGCAACCACTCTGGAAAACAGCATGGAGGTTCCTCAAAAAGTTGAAAATAGAGGTACCTTACGACCCAGCAATTGCACTACTGGGTATTTGCCCTAAAGATACAAACGTAGTGATCCGAAGGGGTATGTGCACCCGAATGTTTATATCAGCAATGTCCACAATAGCCAAACTATGGAAAGAACCTAGATGTCCATCAACAGATGAATGGATAAAGAAGATGTGGTGTATACATATATACATGTATATATGTATATACATATATACATGTATAAAGAAGATGTGTATATACATACAATGGAATACTATGCAGCCATCAAAAGAAATTAAATCTTGCTATTTGTGATGACATGGATGAAACTAGAGGGTATTATGCTTAGCAAAATAAGTCAATCAGAGAAAGACAACTATCTTATAATCTCCCTGATATGAGGAAGTGGAGATGCAAGGGGCGGGGTTGGGGGGTAGGAAAAGAATAAATGAAACAAGGTGGGATCAGGAGGGAGACAAACCATAAGAGACTCTTAATGTCACAAAACAAACTGAGAGGGGCTGGGGGGAGGGGAGGAGGGAGAAGGTGGTGGGGTTATGGACATTGGGGAGGGTATGTGCTATGGTGAGTGAAGTGTGTAAACCTGGCAATTCACAGACCTGTACCCCTGGGGCTAATAATACATTATATGTTTATTAAAAAATTTAAAAATTAAAAAAAATGTACGTGTTTACTAAAAAGAACTTGTGGGGCACTTGGGTGGCTCGGTGGGTTAAAGCCTCTGCCTTCTGCTCAGGTCAGATCCCAGGGTCCTGGGATCGAGCCGTATCCAGCTCTCTGCTCAGCGGGGAGCCTGCTTCCCCCTCTCTCTTTCTGCCTGCCTCTCTGCCTACTTGTGATCTCTGTCCATCAAATAAATAAAATCTTTAAAAAAAAAAAAAGAAATTTGTAATGAGAACTTTATAAGAACAAAAGAAAAAGTATGGGGCCCAGACTCATGTGCCAACTTTATTTCTAAAGAATAGGCAAATGGAATGATCTCCACAGCTGCCACAGGGGCTTATGAAAGGCAGCATCGTTGGCTTTTCTAAAAGTACTATTTCCTGAATTAACTTCAAAGGCTTGTGTGGGGTAGCAAGTTTACTAATTCTCTCAGAAGCTGAGTACTGTATTTCATTCCCAGCTACTGGGAAATTCATCCAACAATAAAATAATTTAAATTAAATTTTTAAATTTTTAAATTTAAATTTTAAAAAAAATTTAAAAATTAAAAAAAAATTTTAATTAAAAAAATTTAAATTAAGCTAAATATGCTAAAACTCAAGATGAAGACACTAAATGTGACCAAAGTAACATGTTCAGAAGCTCATTCTTTTGTAAAACAGAGACAAGCAAGTGCTTAAACCTATAACCACTTCCCACTAGACCAGTGTCAGTTATGTGGAAATGCCACAGTTCCCTATTTTAACTCTTTCTGTACTTGTCTTTCTCAATTCCCTTTAGCTTTCTCACCAAATCGCTGCATTTTTGCTTTCTGTTCATACAGTATATCCTTAATAAATAGTAAACCTCTACCTTTAACCTCTTTTAAATTACACTATTCTAAAGTTAAATAAAACCTACCCCTTAAACTGTCATTCATTATTTCACAACAAATTGTTTTTAAATAAGATGTGTTGATGATGCCAAGTTATATGAAATCATAAACCACTTAGGCAGTGCTGGCTTATCCTTTTCATTAACAAATTTTTTTTTTTTTAAGATTTTATTTATTTATTTGACAGGCAGAGATCACAAATAGGCAGAGAGGCAGGCAGAGAGAGAGGGGGAAGCAGGCTCCCTGCTGAGCAGAGAGCCCGATGCGGGGCTCGATCCCAGGACCCTGAGATCATGACCTGAGACGAAGGCAGAGGCTTAACCCACTGAGCCACCCAGGCACCCCTCATTAACAAATTTCTTTTAAACATGGCTACTTAGGGGCACCTGGGTGGCTCGGTCAGTTGGGTGGCTGACTCTTGATTTCAGCTCGGGTGGTGATCTTAGGGTCCTGAGATCAGGCCCCTGTCTGCTCCACTCTCAGGGGGAGTCTGCTTGAGGTTTCTCTCTCTTCCTCTCCCTCTGCCCCTCCCCCTGCTCATGTTCTCTCTCTAAAATAAATAAATCTTGCGGGGGAGGGGCGGAACATGGTCATATATTTACTGACACATCATGAGGCCTAAGAAAAAATGTCTGAAAGAAACTAACAGAGTCACTAACTCCCTTTAAGACTTTGTAAAACTACTTAAGAGAATAATCTGGCTATACCCTGCCCTCCCAAACCATTCTTTTTCTTACTCTCTTCTAATTTCCACGTACCCTTCAAAACCCAGGTCACATATGGCCTCCTACAGCAAATTCTCCTTGGTCACTTCTTCTCAGCCAGGATCAAACACTCCTCCTCACCCCTATATAACTATCTCATAACAGCCTATGATTTCCTTCAGAACAACATAATATCTTGAATCAAAGGAAGGGGAAAAGAATCCCAGGCAGTCAAGCAAGGTCCATGTCCGGGCCCAGTGCAGGGCCTGGATCTCACAACCCTAATCAAAACCTGAGCTGAAATCAAGAGTCAGATGCTTAACCAGTTTAAGCCACCCAGGCACCCTGTGAACAGGAATTTTAAATGAGGTCAAATAAACCTTAACATATAAATTTAAGCCAATATATTAGATTTTAGTTAATTAGTACTCCCCATACTGGACCACACGTTTCTTGAGACTAGAGGCTCACTGATATATGGATACCTAGTCAGCTGCACTAACCAGCACAGACTAGCCTCCCAAGCACTGGCTACTGGGACTCCTATATCAGTAACCCACAAACATGGACTTACTTGTACCTCTAGAAACAAAGGGCAACCAGATATTCCCTAAATCCAAGATTAATATCTCTATGACTCTGCTCACACTATTACCTACTATATGGAATCTTGTTTCATCTTCCTATTGTTTACTTCATGGGTCCTCTGTTGCCTTCAAAACCCCCCACCTGAAAAAAAAAAAACAGCTCATTTCATGACCTTTTATCATCCTTCAAGGCTCAGCAACCTGTCACAACCTCTGTAATGTCTACCCCACTTTCTTCTGTCAAAATTACCTCTGCAAACATCCACTGAAGTGTTTAATAAAATGCAACTCATATCTGGGTCTAATCACAGGCAAAGATCAGTCTCAACTAAAGCAAAGAAAGCTCCCTTGGACCAAGTTATTTTTCTTCATTCATTACATGTCCCCCCTCCTCCCCTCAAAAATTTTATAAGCACTCCATAAATGTATTTAAAATAAATGCCTAGCAAAAAAAAAAAAAAAAGCCTAGCTAACCATTCCATAGCATAATAGTATAAAATGTAAACTAATGCTAATGGTTCTACAATCAAAATGTGAATAAACAGAATAGCATCTTATTGACATTTTTAAATTCATAAACACTTTCAGTGCCTTTAAAAATCAGCTTATTTTATTAAGAAACAGTAACTTAAAAAAATAAGAAACAGCAATTTTTAAGGTTCACCTGACTTACACATTACACATCATGTAGTAAACTGAACTACAAGAGTCCTTCCAAAGCATTTGTTTATGTCTCTCTTCTCACGACAATTAAATACTACTTTTTATGTAGGCCGGCATTTTCTTGAGAAGAAGAACTTCTTAAAAATATAAATTCTAAATTTAAATTTTAAAATTAGTATGGCACTATTTCACAGAGACCAGAAAAGAGGAAAGGAAGTTATCTATAACTTCATTACTCCAATGCAAGGATTATAAATTTTTCTTCCTTTCAAAAAAAATTTTTTTAAAGATTTATTTATTTATTTGAGAGACAGTGAGAGGGAGCA
>ML100019.1:12128-24654 GCA_003697995.1 Taxidea taxus jeffersonii
GTCATGTTTGGGACGCCTGGGTGGCTCAGTTGGTTAAGCGGCTGCCTTCGGCTCAGGTCATGATCCCAGCGTCCTGGGATCGAGTCCCACATCGGGCTCCTTGCTCGGCAGGGAGCCTGCTTCTCCCTCTGCCTCTGCCTGCCTCTCTGTCTGCCTGTGCTCGCTCTCTCTCTCTAACAAATAAATAAAAAATAAAGAAAATAAATCTTTAAAAAAAAAAAAAAAGAAAAGTAGTCATGTTTGCCATTTTAATGTATTATAATAGAGAAATAAGAATTATATATATATGTACATATGAAGTAATTAGAAAATAATATAAAAGTTATTTTAATGCCAAAGTGAGTAATGGATACTAATTGTAATGGCTGTTTAGAATAATGAGAGATGGTATTCTATAAATATTTATTACGGTTTAGTGTTGAAAGAGACCTTAGAACATTTGGTTTAGCTATCTCATACAGCTGAGCAGAATGAGATGGGAGATGCGAATGATTTGCCCAAGGTCACAGGATTTGTTAGTGGTAGAGTTAAAATTGCCATCAGGTTTCTTTTGTAATACTAAGAGTTGTAAGAGTGTGGATAACAAACACTTTTGTGCACAGTTTGCAGAATTAAAAATGGTTGCAAATATTTTTGCTGGCATTCTAGTATCATGGATCAAAAATTTAAATGTGTATACATTTTTAGGAACAATTCCTAAAGAGAAAAGTCGGATCAGTATGCCAAAGTAAATGGATAACATTATTTATCACTTTATGTTTAACATAAGAGCAAAGAAAATTGGAAATAAATTACTAAACAATAGCCTGTTGACTAAATACCATTGATTTCTAGTATGGGAACTCATTAAATATTTACTGTGTATTATTTTTAGGTCTGTGTATAATAGACCTAAAGAGACATAAAGGATATAGTCATTACGTAAAAGAAAATCCTTCTGGTCTGCAGGCCAGCAAACTGTTGGTTATAGTTTGAGATGAAGTAAGGACAGAAATGTAGAGTCGGTATCTAGAAAGTTCTGTAGTTTGACAGAATAATTTTATGTATGTTGAGTCTGATGATAAGAAATTTGGTCTTATATTTTGTATGGCTTCTTTAAATTTTGTTTTCCAGTAATTTGTCTTTATTATAGATTACAGAAGAATTGGTATAAGGCAGATACAGTGTTCACCACAGATAGTTTGAGGAGCATTGCTTGATAGAGAGTTACATACACATGTGAAAAGTTAAATAGTAGATGAGGGAGAGGGCTATGCCAGTTCTTTTTATTTTATTTATTTATTTGACACAGAGGGAGAGAGAGCACACAAGTAGGCAGAGAGGTAGGCAGAGAGAAAGGGGGGGGGTAGCAGGCTCCCTGCTGAGCAGAGAGCCTGATGCGGGGCTTGATTCCAGGACCCTGGGATCATGACCTGAGCCAAAGGCAGAGGCTTTAACCCACTGAGCCACCCAAGTGCCCTGCTATGCCAGTTCTTTATACCCTTTCTTTGAATTCAGTATCAAATGGACTAGGCCCTTATTAAATATTAGTAATATACACTATGAAGATTTTAGGATATTTTTAAAAAGTAAGTCCCTGTTTTGTTTTAATACTTACCTGCCATTAGCTTATGAAGTCATGATTTTGTAACACATTAAATAAATAGAAACTCTGCTTTGAGTGCTTAAATTTTCTTGATGCTAATGGATTTTGTTTTGTTTTGAAACATTTTTAGCTTGTGGGTTTTGAAGGGCTAGTGAATTTTTCCCCACATCATGAAAGTATGCTGCTGCTGGTAGTTTAGGAACCACACTTTGAGAAACACTGTTCTAAGGTTTCATTAAATCATTCATTCTTAACATTTTTTTTGGTCATAGATGGCTTTGAGAATTTGGGGAGAGCTATGGACTGACTCAATGGAAAAATGCATGCAAAGTTGTACATAATTTGCATACAATTTTAGAGGATTCATCTTATCCTTGAACAGAACATAGCAAGGAGGGAGGGTTGAAATGTGTAAATTTTAGTGTTAACTAAACTGTTCTGTTTAACTGAACTGTTCTCAGGTAAACTAGAGTTGACTTATTCATTTCTAACCTTTATAGTTATCTATGGCATTTGTTACCATTTTCTTTATTATTATAAAGTGGACTACATGGAAGCACACATTTCTCTGTAATTAACAAATTTGTTTGACTTAGAGGTGTTTGTATATGTGTTCTTTTTTTTTTTTTTAATAAACCACCATACTTTTCACATTTCTGGTAGAATTATATTCACACGTTAACTACAAAGCACATTAAATCTTTGGGTTTAAACACATGGATTAGCTATAGAATGAAAGTGTCATGTGGTGTCTTAAAAGTGAATTACGGTTTAAAAAGGCACATTTCTATTTCATTGGGATGCTGGTAGAGAAGAATAAAGATATTACTTCAATAAAGGAGAACTCATCATGGAAACGAGATTTAGAGTACTAGAACAAACAATTATTAACAGCAGCCCAGTGTTTGAACTAGGTGGTTCAGTGGCTACATAAGGAAAGAAAGGCATAATCACTCACTTATTTCCCTTGGTTTTGTGAGGCATAATGACATGTACTTTGAGGTATTCTCCTCACTGCTACCATATAAGGTGTATTCTCAGACTTTTGGGTAAAACTGAATATAGTTTGACTCATAAGCCAAAAGAGAAGGCCCATAGTTAAAGTAACCACTGCTTACATCGGTCAGGAGTTTACAAAGTTACTCACAGAGAAACATCAGTGATTGTTTTATCTCGCCATTCTCACATACAGAAAGCCAAATGATTTTATTTCACAGAAAAGAGTATTAAAATGATTCCAGAATAGCCTCAGATTTTAAAGGGGCATGTTTACATTAGAATCCAAGGAAGAGATTAGCTTCTTTATGCGGTTGAGTAGCATTTATAGGCTGGCTGAGGTGTCAACACTGTAGCAGTAGACAATGCACAACAGAACAATTTTAAGTGCTAAGTGTAATATTGTAGGGCAGATTAATAAGTACTGGAGTGACAGTAAACACATTGGGATTTGAAAAAGAGCTTAAGGGATATGGTTGAAAAAAATGCAGTACTTCTCAAATGTTCTTTACTTCAGTGCTTAAAAACTCTACCACTTTTGTTTCTTTGTGACATTTAGTTGATGACTGAGTAATACTCACGATTTGTCAAGAAAACAAATTCTGTGAGTTCCCTATTTTGGGGTAATTCTCATACATTCTTATGTGTTTTTTGAGGGGTAGCAGTGTGAAAGTCACATCCATGGTATTCTGGGATGAATGTGGGAGATAAACACCTAGAGACTTTCAGCCAGAGCCTCATAAGTCTGGATTCAAATGTTTTCTCCTATAGAAGACTACTAGAAAGTACATTTTAAAACAAAATTAAAGATTGCCCATTACTTAGGAGTTTTTCAAAATAAGACTTTCCTCAGTGCTTTTCTCTACCTCAAGAAAATCCTGTTGGTTAGATTGATATAATTTTATTGGTGTATCTATCCAAATTTTGGTAACAGCACTGTTAGAAAAATGGCATCTTTATTTTCCCATGGTTTAGTTCCCATGGTTTTCGGACATGGGAAATTTCTGGTAGTGTTTCTTTCTATAGCTGTCATATTTTTATATTCCTTTTTTACATTTATTAAGTCTGAGGGCATTCTTGTCATACCCATGGTGTTAGGGTCATACATTTCCAAGCATTCCATACTTGTTGAAAATATGCAGAGGTTGAAAACTTGCATGTTGGTTGTGGCTCTTTAAATAGGTACCTGTCTCCAGCTTGTTACCCATAGAATATAATAGGATAATTACCAAAGTAATTTTGTGAACCAGCAGAAATTATTCTTAGTAAACATCTGACTATTAAAGTGATGTTATTTATATTATAAAATGATCTCTGTAATATACTTGGGTATGTATGTCTTCAGTAAATAATTTCTACTGCTGACATCTATTTTCTGAGGTTTGTAACTGCTGGCTTATTTTCAGGGGAAGGCATAAGAGGTTTTTGTGTGCATACTGAGATTACCTATGATTTGGAAGGATACATTTCATTAGAGAATTCTAAGTGTTGCAGTCACTGTTGTAGCTAAACATTGTGCTTCTTTTTGAAAAAGCTTGGGGCAATATAGCAGCTATATTAAATAGCTCTTTTTTTTTTTTTTTTTTTTTTAAGAGAGGGAGAGGAGAGAATTCCAAGCAGGCTCCATGCCCAGTGCAGAACCAAAAGCGGGGCTCAGTCTCACAACCTTGAGATCATGACCTAACTGAAATCAAGAGTCACATGGTTAACTGACTAAGCAACCCAGGCGTCCTTAAATGCTTATTTTATTTTAAAGATTTTATTTATTTAACTGAGAGAGAGAGAGCACAAGCAGGGGAAGTAACAGGTAGAGGGAGAAGCAGGCTCCCCGCTGAGCAGAGAACCTGACATGGGGCTCCATCCCAGGACTGTGAAAACATGACGGGAGCTGAAGGGGGATGGCTTAACTAACTGAGCCACCCAGGTGCCCCTAAGTGATCATTTTAAAGAGAAATCTCACGCAGTTAAATTTATTTAAATTATCTCTGCCATATTGGGGTCTGACTTTTTTTTTTTAAGATCTTATTTATTTATTTGATAGAGGTTACAAGTAGTCACAGAGGCAGGCAGGGAGAGAGGAGGAAGCAGGCTCCCTGCTGAGCAGAGAGCCTGATGTAGGGCTCGATCCCAGGACCTTGAGATCATGACCTGAGCCAAAGGCAGAGACTTTAATCCACTGAGCCACCCAGGTGCCCCTGGGGTCTAACTTTTAAAAGTAAGAGCTGTGTAATGTTTTCATTGATTTTGTTTTTTGCTATGAGTTCTGTGATTGTTCTGTGATGTGCTTGCTTTCAAGAGGTAATAGCTATGGGGAAGGGTTAGTCTAACAGGTATATCTCTAACTCCTTATGAATCCCAAATAGCATACTTCTTGTGGATAAGATTAATGTTCTATTTGATGCATTTTTGAGATTTTTGTTTAAGTGATATGCTCTCTTGAGATACTGGTATTTTTAATGCAATTTTATAAAGATGTAGTGCTATTTTTCTCTCTCATTGAAAAGTTTTAGGAAGAGGGGCTGCTGGATGGCTTAGTTGATTATGCATCTGACATTAACTCAGGTCATGATCTCAGGGTTCTGGGTCAGGCTTGGTGCTTGGCTCCCTGGAGAATCTACTTGTCCCTCTGCCCCTCCCCCTGCTCATGCACCTGTGCGCACATGCTCTCTCTCTCAAATAAAGGAATAAAGTCTTTATATATGTGTGTGTATGTGTGTGTGTATATATATACATATATATTTTTTTTAAGTTTTAAGAAGAAATGCTGCTGGAGCCACATATTTATGTGGAGGCCAAGCATTTGGGGAAAGTTTAGTTATAAATTTTATTTGAGTATAATAAAGTTAATGACATGTTTAATGACACACATTGGTATTACTGTGAGTTAATTGGCTTTAAATCACTATTATTAATAAGAGTCATTTAGGTTATTTTAGTTATTCAAATCAAAGTATAAAATCTCCTATAATTAATTATTACTTTGATGTTCTGTTCAGTTTAAATATTTTATGCATGGCACATGGAGGTACAACAGATCCAGAGACAAGGATCTAGTTTACCAAACCTAGAATCTAGATCTAGAATCTAGATCTAGAATATCTCATGGCCCTTTCTTTTCTCATAGTCTTGCTTCCCTATTCTAGCCTCTGTACCAATACCCTCTTTTCTTGTTTTCTTTACTTGCTGTCCCATTTCGAGGCTTCTTCACCAATATTATCTTATTGATTCTTATTCTTTGGCCTTTTGGGTCAGTGGCAACACCTAACTGACCTGGGAAGTGGTAATATGAGGTCACTATCCTATGAGAATGGAGTTTGGAAAATTCAGAATTGGATAGTAGTAAGCAGAGAAAGAGGACATGGAGAGCTGGTTCTGATCCTGTGGTGTATTGAGCTCTGTTGCTAAATAAAGGAGAACTTAAGGCTTAGAGAAGACAAAGGAATAGAGTGAATGAAGAAGGGATATTTTGTCCTTATTTATGGAGGGAAGGGGAAGCCAGAGGGTCTGACTGGTCAGTTTGAAAAGCTGTCTTCTCTGCCCTGTAGGTCCTTGAAACAGGCATCCTGCCTATGTGAATTGGTGGCATAGCAAAATAATAATAATAGTGAACATTTAGTCTTGCATTGTGTGGTATGTGCTATGCTGGTGTTTTATTTATCTGCTGGAGAGCTCTGTGAAACAGGCGGAATTACAGTCCTCATTTTAAAGAGATCTAGGTGAAACTTAGGTCTAGTAAATTCATGTCACGTAAGCAAGAAATGGCAGAACATGAATATGAACTCATGTTTGCTTGATTTCAAAGCTTATGCTCTGAACTATGTTCTTATTTGCTGTATGGACATCAGCAGTCCCTTTGAAGCTCTCTTTTTCCATCTGTAACACAGACTAAAACTACCTGATAAATGGCAAAGAAAGATAAAGGGTCTCTCAAAGTTGATTACTTACTGTTGTTGCTCAGTAAGTAGTCCAGTTACTTTTTCTGGGTCATTTCTTTCTCAGAATAGGAAAGTATTATATGAGAAGAACTACTCTTTTTTTTTTTTTTTTTAAGATTTCATTTATTTATTAGTTAGAGAGAGAGAGAGCGAGCACAGGCAGAGAGGCAGAGGGAGAAGCAGGCTCCCTGCCAAGCAAGGAGCCCGATGTGGGACTCGATCCCAGGACGCTGGAATCATGACCTGAGCCGAAGGCAGCCGCTTAACCAACTGAGCCACCCAGGCGTCCCGAGAAGAACTACTCTTTAAAAATGACTGAAGAAAATTTGCCTTTGGGTATTTCCTGGTCAAAGTCAGATGGGGGAAGCTCAAGTCTATGGTACCTTTCATCCTTTCATACACACACACACACACACACACACACACACAGTCTACCCATCTGCTTATTGAAGACTGGATTTCCTTTTCAAGAGAAAACTTCTTGTCATACATAATTGCAGTATAAAAGGGTTAAAATGAATCCCTAGTGGTTTTAGTCCAAGTACAGGTGATTGATATTGAAGCCTTTCTCATCTAGGTTAATGGGGAGGCTCAGTAGAGATACCATTCTCTTCATGAGCATATTGTTGTTCTGGTGTACCTTCATTTCTGCATCAGTAAACAGAAGCTCAGAGGTAGTTCCAGTATGTGCAGCCATGTGTGCTTGCAACTTAAGAGATCACAAAGCAGTGTTTTTTAGAGAAACATAGAGCTACAATTAAGTTTATGGAAAATTGGACAATAGTAATAAAAATGTTTCTCAAGATCAAAGGAGAAACATTTGCTTGTGATTAGTTTGATTTATGCTGAGCTTGACCCAGGAGCCTCCCACTACTACTGTTTCTTTACTACAGACTGTACATTTATGAAATATGCATACACTTAAGGCTGTCATATAATATGTACAAGATTTACTGATGACAGAAGGTCATTACTGTTTTAGATGATTGCATGTTATTCGGACTTTGAAAAACAAAGAAAAAATGAACTATGAAAATAATGAGTGACCTTGTAGTTTTTCCTTAGCTGCTAACAATTCATAATAGTGCTACATCCTACCCAATTTAAGGGGAAAAAAATAATGTCTTTCTAGTGAGTAAATGGCTTGAGGTAGTGGGACTAAATGAAGCTCATAGGAGTAGTCAGTGAGATGCCATCTTTAACAAGTCTTAAATTTGTTTCTATGCATTGGGCCTTTCCCACTATATATACACAGAATTAGTTCAAGTTCTTTGTGATTTTTAGTTTAAATTGTGTGAATAGAAAACCTGAATATTCTAATACTAAAGATGGTTGGCGATTTAGAAAAGATGTTAATATCAAACCCCAAAATGATTAATATTACTGGCTTCAAAACACTATAGACAAAAAGGAATTTGTTTGACAGTTTAAATAATATGAAAGATTGGATAGATGGTGATGGGCATTTGTTTCCATTTCTGATCATTGATTGATAAAAGGTTGTGGTTAAATAATGGAGCTGGTCCTATCTATGTGTCTATCTATTGTCTATCTATCTATCTATCTATGAGAGAGAGAGAAGAGACAGCAAGAGCTGGGGGCAGAGAGGGGAAGAGGGAAAGAGAGACAATCTTAAACGCACTCCACACTCAACGCTGAGCCAGCCAGGGAGCCCTAAATCATGATCTGAGCTGAAATCAAGAGTCCTATGGTTAAGTAAGCCACTCAGGTGCCCCATAATTAAGCTCTTCCTAATGCTTGTTAGGTAAAGATTAATAAGAGGAGTTGTGATACCTCTTTGAAGGTCCTAGGGAAAATATATCACTAACTGTCCCAAATGGTTTTACTTCGTTTTATTAGAAATGTGGTTTGAGTGTTGACCAATTAGGCCTAATGATTAATCAAAGATTCTCATTTTCAGATTAGATCCGATCTTCTCTCTTTGGTGAATTAAGTATATTTCTACCGAAGTTAACATATAAAACTGATGTTCTAATTTGTTGATTTCCTCTTTACTGTGGTTTAATTAGATGTTTTTCTAATACCTATAATATTCAAAGTTCTTAGAGAAGAGCAAATTCTAAAACATGATCTCTGACTTTATAGAGCTTGTTTAAAGTTGGAAACAGGTTGGTGACATATTATAGATGGCTCATAATTCAGGCTCAAAATTTCTAGATTGTAGAAAGCAAGCAGATATTTGAAGTTTTTTCACCTTCTTTTTCTAAATAGTTGACATGATTGGAATTCTCCAGTATGAAGTGGTAATAGAGCTACCATTATGGAAATGTTAAGATGGAGGGAAGGGGGAGCAATGTGGAGAGTGTGATGGTAAGAGGTCTTTAGAAAGCTCTTGTAGTAGTTAGTAGGCAAGGTCAGGGTGACATGTTCAGAGTATGGACTAGCATGGAGGAGTAATGGAAGGATAGACACAATTCAGTAATTTCCCTAAATGTTGGTATCTGTGGAAGAGGCAGAACTCACAGGGGCTATAGGATTTCTATGCTCTACCACCTAAAAATAAGGGTGGCAGTTAGAGTAAAAGCAATCCTCAAAGGATAGATAGTTCTAAGAAGTCAGATTTGAACATCCTGAGATCATGGGATTTTAGAATCTAGTAGGCAGCTGGCACAAAGGAGCAAGAAAGGAGCAATGTCATTACCTAGTTATGACATTGGGTTTGGTTAGATTATTTTCTTTCGGGGCGCCTGGATGGCTCAGTGGGTTAAAGCCTCTGCCTTCCGCTCGGGTCATGACCCCGGGGTCCTGGGATGGAGCCCCGCATCGGGTTCTCTGCTCGGCGGGGAGCCTGCTTCCCCCTCTCTATCTCTGCCTGCCTTTCTGCCTACTTGTGATCTCTGTCAAATAAATAAATAAATAAAATCTTCTTTAAAAAAAAAAAGATTATTTTCTTTCTACATTGTTCATTACCTTTATGTTACTGCTGGATGAGAGTATTTAAATTCTTCAAGTTGGGTACATTGAGAGGAAATGTCCATAGGTTTCAGTTTCTATTTTAAGGCTACATTAACGTGAGAAATGGTCAAATAGTATAGCTGTGTTCTATTTCTGGTTATCTATCATCTGTTTATCTATCTCCTTACCTATCTGTTTTAATGCTTGACCTAAAAGGAAGGTCAGGCATTGGCTGAAATAAAATCTGGGGTAAATTATTTGATACTTGTCACATTATCAGAATTCAAATTTCAACTCATTTGCTCAGTTTGGAAGGGAGTAGATTTTCCTTTGCTCTACCAATGAAGTCTTTCAGATTTAACTCTTTTTTTAAGGATTAGGTCTATACCTTTGTGCAGACAGCTCACAAATGGATAAACTTTTATTTATTTCTTAAAGGTTTATTTATTTATTTGAGAGAGAGAGAGCAGGTGGAGGGACAGAGGGAGGGGGAGAATCTCAAGCGGACACCCCACTGAGCATGGAGCATGATGGGGGGCTCCATTTCAGAACCTTGAGATCATGACCTGAGCCAGAACCAAGAGTCAGATGCTCAACCAGCTGAGCCACCCAGGTACCCCAAATAGATAAACTTTTAAAACTGGAAGGGCTCTTTGAGATCATTTAATATAACTCCTACATTTCTGAGGTTAGTAATCTGAAGCCAAGGAAATAGTAATAATAGCTAACATCTATTGAGCTCTTACCTCACCAAATCATTAGAACAACTCCATAAATAAGTCCCAAGAAAGCAGTGCCATTGCTGGCTTTTTGTTTCCTTTGTAAATGCCCCTCACCATTTAAACAATTTAGTTCTGTGCATTTGGGAACAGTTCATATTTCTGTTATTAAATTAAGTGGTTTCTAAAAAAATAAAAAATAATTAAGTGGTTTCTTTATATTTAAATTCATAAAAAGAAATAGTGGTTATTAAAAGATAGTTATGCCTGTTATTTAATGTTGTAAAACTATATCTTTTCATACAGTTACTGCTGTTTTTAAAGACCTTTTCCCTACCCTACATAGCTTTCATATTTTAGTAAATACACCTGCCTTTATGGTATTTTAAAATATATTTAATAAAGTTCTATCTTAATTATTTTTTTCTTGATACTGTGATCCTGAAAACTAGTCCATTTAATTTTTATTGAATTTTGGAACTACTTTGTCAGTCATATATAATAAAAGCTATGTATATGTGTACATACAGGTATGTAATATAGTTATGTTGATAAGTGTGCTGTGAGTTAAATTTTGATCTGCTTTGTTACTCTGGAAATTTTATTTCTTTAGTGTCAACATACTACCAATTTTTCTTTCCCTTAAATGTCTTGACAGCTGAGACGATTGTTTCTATTAGTGTAAAGATGAAAACAAAATCATGATATACTATGTATGTGATATATTGTGAAAACAAAATCATGATATACTGTGTATGTGCTATACTATGTATGTGATAGAGAATATTTCAGTTTCAAAGTTTTGAAATCTTTTTTTCACTTTCTGAGATTTTATATACCTTTGATCAAATAGGTTTTTTTTTGTTTTTTTTTTACTAATTTCAAGAATTATTTTGGCCACTTGATAGTCATATTTTAAAATGAAACAAATTTCTAATTATGGGTGGGCCTGGGTGGCTCAGTGGGTTAAGGCTCTGCTTTCGGTTCAGGTCATGATCTCAGGGTCCTGGGATCAAGCCCCACACTGGGCTCTCTGTTCAACAGGGAGCTTGCTTCCCCCTTTCTCTCTGCCTGCCGTCTGCCTACTTGTGATCTCTCTCTCTGTCAAATAAATACATAAAATCTTAAAAAAATTTTTTCTAATTATGTAAAATTTTAGTTTTTCTTAATTTCTCTATTTTTTATTTTGTTTTATTTTTTAAATTAAGTAGGCTTCACATGCAGCATGGATCTCAAACTCACAACCCTAAAATCAAGAGTCCCATGCTCCACTGACGGAGCTAGCTAGGCACTCCCTCAATTTAAAACAAATGCCAGTGTTTGCCTCTGTGGCATCCATTCATTCAGTATATATTTTGTGAAGGTCTGTAGTGTGCCAGGGACACTTCTAGCATTAGGATAAAGTGGAGAGGAAACATAGACATGGGCCTTGTCTCAGTGGATCTCACCTTCACTACTATTTTCTTGATTTTAGTTACAGATTCTTGTTCTCATGTACTAAGATTGGTCTGCCCTGATCATTATTTCTAAGGAAAGAGTTTGACAGCTGATGGTAATCAAAAACCTAACCTAACTGAATGATCGGTATCTATTTATTTATTACTTTGCTTCCAAATTTTGAATTCCAGTACTCGGTTCTTGTCTTTGCTGAGGGATATATTTTTTGTTTTATTTATTTATTTTTAATTTTTATTTTTTAAATATTTTATATATTTGAGAGAGAGACAAGTATGAGTTGAGGGGAGGAGCAGAGGGAGAGGAGCAAAAGAAGAGGGAAAAGCAGGCTCCCTGCTCAGGGATAGGGGACTTGATCCTAGGACTCCAGGATTAGGACCTGAGCTGAAGGCAAATGCTTAACCAGAGCCACCCAGGTACCCTGGGATATATTTTTTATTTTTTTAAAGATTTTTTAAAAAATTTATTTGACAGGGAAATCACAAGTAGGCAGAAGTAAGCAGAGAGGCAGAGAGAGAGAGAGAAGCAGGCTCCCTGCTGAGCAGAAAACCTGATGTTGGGCTCTGTCCCAGAACACTGGGATCATGACCTGATTGGAAGGCAGAGGCTTAACACACTGAGCCACCCAGGTGTCCCTATTTTTTATTTTTTTAATTAATCAATTAATTATTTTTTTGAAGGGAGGTTTTGTTTTGTTTTGTTTTTCTTTTGGTCATCAGAGAGAGAGCTAGCACAAGCTGGGCGTTGGGGAGGCGGCAGGCTGAAGGAGAAGTAGGCTCCCCACTGAGGAAGAGCCCAGTTCGGGACTCGATCCTAGGACCCTGGGATCATGACCTGAGCCAAAGGCAGACAATTAACTGACTAAGCCACCCAGATATTCCTGGGATATATTTTTTAATCAAGATGTAATTTTAGTAAAA
>RCUC01122924.1:0-15213 GCA_003697995.1 Taxidea taxus jeffersonii
TCAAAGGGAAGGCTGTCAGCTTTTCCCCATTGAGAATGATATTCTCTGTGGGTTTTTCATAGATATATTTTATTAAGTTGAGGAATGTTCCCTCTATCCCTATACTCTGAAGTGTTTTAATCAGGAACGGATGCTGTATCTTGTCAAATGCTTTTTCTGCATCAATTGAGAGGACTATGTGGTTCTTCTCTCTTCTCTTTTTGATTTGTTCTATCACATTGATTGATTTGTGAATTTTGAACCACCCTTGCATCCAAGGGATAAATCTCACCTGGTCATGGTGGATAATCTTTTTAATGTACTGTTAGATCCTATTAGCTAGGATCTTGTTGAGAATCTTGGCATCCATATTCATCAGGGATATTGGTCTGAAATTCTCCTTTCTGATGGGGTCTTTGCCTCGTTTGGGGATCAGGGTAATGCTGGCTTCATAGAAAGAGTCTGGAAATTTTCCTTCTGTTTCTATTTTTTGAAACAGCTTCAGGAGAACAGATATTATTTCTTCTTTGAATGTTTGGTAGAATTTCCCAGGGAATCCATCAGGCCCTGGTCTCTTGTTTTTTTTCAGAGGTTTTTGATCACTGCTTCAATCTCATTACTAGATATTGCTCTATTCAGGTTGTCAATTTCTTCCTGTTTCAGTCTTGGAAGTTTATAGGTTTCCAGGAATGCATCCATTTCTTCTAGGTTGCTTAACTTATTGGCATATAACTGCTGATAATAATTTCTGGTGATTGTTTCTATTTCCTTGGTGTTAGTCATGATCTCTCCCCTTTCATTTATAATTTTATTAATTTGGGTCCTCTCTCTTTTCTTTTGGATTAGTTTGGCCAGTGGTTTATCGATCTTATTGATTCTTTCAAAGAACCAGCTTCTAGTTTCGTTGGTATGTTCTACTGTATCTCTAATTTCTAACTCATTGATCTCTGCTCTAATCTTGATTATTTCCCTTCTTGTGCATGGGGTTGGCTTAATTTATTGTTGATTTTCCAGTTATTTACTTACTGTCTTTTTAGGAAGTTGGCATGTTAGTGGTTGAAAGCAAAGTCTTTAGAGTCAGAAAGACCTAGCTTCAAATCCCATTTCCACATTTGACTAGCCTGTACAATTTTGGACTGGTTACCTACTCTCTTAAATAGTAATTTCATTTTTATAGTAGGAATAATAATAACCTAACCCAACCATATCTTAGATTAATTGTGGAAATTTAAAAAAATCACAAAGTAGGCAAATATAAATGCATAGTTCCTTCCCAAGGTCCACCACCATTCAAAGATACACTTTATATTTGGAAGGAAGGTGAATGATGCTTTGAGTTTAATTAAGGAGTCCTGTCAAAATTATTTAAGTATAACCTCTACTATGGATCAGGTACCGTAAAAGGATAAACTCAAATGAAATGTGTTCTCTGATGCAAGAAACCCTGAAGTGTTAGTGAGATGAATACCTCACATGATATAACTTGTGGAGGTAATTAGACAATGACAATCCAGGCTCTAAAAAGACTAAGGGAAAGTCACTGTATAATTAAGAATGAAATTCTCCCTATAACATAAGTTGAAATTGTAATATCAAAAATGATGGTGAAACTGCACAACTCAGCAACTATAAATTCCACTCTGAGATAAACCAGGGGTCAAGCCATATGTCAAGGAAAAACATACACTCATATATGCACACCATATACTTCCCTCTAGTATCAATTAAATAGATGCCAAATCTAGCTCTTATATTTACATTTATGCTAATAACATTTGATTATGTGAAGTAACAAGTCATCCAATTTTAATGGCTTTTCTCTTTTAAATTTATCATCTCAATATTAGCATAAAGATAAATATTATGAATTTATGCTCCTTAATATTCTCTTATATGTTAGATCATTGACTTCATTTTTAGAGAGAGCAACAGTTATTTTAGATAATCAAACTTTCAGTAATTAAAAAGCAAGGCAATATAAAGTGGGAATAATTTTATTCAATTAAAAAGCAAGGCAATATAAAGTGGGAATAATTTTATTCAGGCACCAAAATTTCCAATAAAAGGATTAATAACAAGATTTATGCTTCATCTTTCATTACACATAAACAGATTTTATAGGTAACATTATTTACTAAATTTTATTTATTTATGTTATTATTTACTAAATTTTACTACTATCCTTTTTTGTTTTTCTCCATCTTTCTTTCATTGATTCTATCCCTTTTATCTAGAAAAATTTTAATATGCATTCTGCAGTCATGCTATTAAATGTCTGAGAATTCGAAAAGGTTCATTCCACATCAGCAACACAACCATACTTCATATGTTGTCCTTATTTTACACCATGGGGATGTTTAAACAAAGAGCCTATAACAGAAGAAGAAGCAAAACTCCAAAATCCCATTCAATTACTTGGAAATTGTCACTACTGCAAACAGTACACATCATAGATTATCAGAGTGGAATCCTAAATCTTAAACTCAACATACAGATTAAATATCAGTAGAAAAATAAATATGGGTTGAGAACTAAAGTTGTTTTTTCTTCCACAACATGAGGAGAGTATATATACAACTGACATTAAGAACAGGCTAACCAGACACTAAACAGATGCAAACAGAATGCCAAGCAAAACTGAGCTTTCTGCCAAAGGTTTTCCCCAAGAGGTGAATAACATTTTCCATAAGTCTATGGAAACTGCAGAATTGGTTTGGTAATGAAATACTCTTAGCCACTTTTTCATGTATGATTTAACATTTCTGTTCTCTACTGAGTAGTATAGGTTATATTAATTACATCAGAGGGAAACACAGATTTATTATTCAATGAAAAGATAACAGTATTTTAATTTACTTGAGAAAGTTTTACCATATGTAAAAATGAAAACATGCATATTTAAAATTACTTTTGATGGTGTGAGACTATAAAATTAAAGTGTAATGCTGCAAATCAAAATTAAATATAAAATTTTCAGGCAGGAGCACTTTATATTATGTGTTGCTAATTGCCAAGTATTATAATTTTAAAAGCCATATTGTAATTTTCATAAAAGCTACATGTTTGGGTCACTTCATTTCTGGAAGGTTGGATAGCCATATAAAGGAAGTTAATTTTTTAAAGATATTTTCTCTCCAGTTGTTCATAGGTGCATCATAGGTGATTTTCAAACAACAGAAAAATGTAACATATCAGCAATATCTATTTTTGTCTTTAACCAATCATCAGTTATTTTCTTCTATTATTACTGGTTTCAATATGTTTATAAACAGAAGCCAAATGTGGCTACTGTGCTTACTGTTTTTATTTTACTCAAGTATTTCCAGAGATAAGAAAAGCAAACAATCCAACCAAGTCATGAAATATACAGAAATCCTGCAAAATTGTTGTGGGTCAGGCAATAATGCACCTGACTGGTCTCCAAAGTATTCAAAGAAACAAAGGCTTTCAGAAGTTTTCAACCATGGCATAAAAACAGGCTCTACACTAGGCCCCGTGCATTTCAGCACTAGAACAATGGTCACATGTCACAGATTATCCTACAAAGATACATAAATTGTGTGTATCCTTGACCGGGCACCTGTGACTTTGGAAAATTAAATTTTACATTCATTATTTATGAGGTCAGCACAAATCCCTTGACGGAATTTCAGCCTAATTAGGAAGTGTTAAGAAAGGTTTGAACCTCCAAACTAGTTCACATAAATGCTGCACTGGTATAAAAAGTAGATAGCTACCTTCTGACTAAGGACAAGTCATGAATTCACATTATTTATACTCAAGAGCATCTAAAGAAACCCAAATTTGCTTTTCTGTCGCAGTTTTGAGTATTTTGAGTTTTAAGTGTTCAGGATTACCTCCAAATTTCTTCCATGCCAAAGGAAGCAGGAGACAGAAGACCAGATATTTTCCTTTTCTACTCTGCCTTGCGGTACCCTCTTTCCCCGTCATCTGTCAGTTCTTTTACTTTACTCCTCCTTCGTGCCTCTTTGCTCTAAGAACATCAGCTTCTAAACCATTCCCTCTATTCTTTCCTGGTTCCTATCTATAAAATCAGGCAAAACTAAAGATTATTTTAAGTAAAACTCATTTAAAACATATATTGTTTTCATATGGATGCTATATGTTGGTTTTTAGTTTTTCTACTTTTGCCAGAACTGAAATTTGTCACAAAATTTTCACATTTTGTTATATAACTTTATCATGCTTTCATGTTAGTAGGTCATTCATGTTGAATCAATCATTCAACTTTTTTATTGGATCTGTCCAGTATTCAGTCCATGACAGAATTTATAAAGGATAAAGGGGAGGCAGGGGACCAGAAGATACTTAAACCTTTCATTGCCCCTCAAATTCTTTAAAAACAAACCAAAAAAGCAAAAAGCATAAATATTTAAATAATATATCCTTCAAAATGAATGTTACTACTGAAGTAAGATAACAGCCTGAGTACAAACATTTTCCTTTCTTCCTTTCAAATTACACTGAAACAAATCTAAAAATGCAGAAAAGGCAATATAATAGCAAAAGGTGAATGAGGTAGGAAAGTGGAGCAAGCAGTAAATTCTGACCGGTCTACAATGTTTCATGGATTTAGAGAAGACAGGATGCAGATAGAATTACTAGGGTAACGATACGTGTAGACAAAGCTGGAGATAGCAGATGAGGCCTGTACAGAAGGTAGGTCTATCTTGCCTGAGAGGACCCTGAAAGGTTGTAGCAACATAACCTGGAAGCATGGAAGGCAAAAATGGGTTGTACAGTAGTATTGAGGGTATTTGAATGACGGGCTAACTACTGAGCAGCTGGCTAAGTCCCTCCTGCTTTCGCTTTCAAACAAGTGGCAGAAATACCATATAATACAGCCTATTCCTAAAGAATTTAGAGGAATTTTTTTTTTTCTTGAAAGCCTTACACTCCAAAGGAAACCACCAGAACTGTCCATTATCCAGTGCATAATTTAAATTCAAGCCTATCTACCAGTCAACATGCCTACTTAAAGTTGATACTCAGGCAGACATAGAGGCATACAAGGCAAAGGAAAGCTACATCAGTGAGTTATGTTAATAAAACTTCCCGATTAACAAGTAAGAATGATCAACCATGCATCACCAGACATTCAAAGAAAATCAACAGCACAAGAGAATTCTAAGAAATATTTCAGCCCTATAATAAAAATAGACTTCTATGGGAGAAAAAGAGATAATTAGAGAATAAGACTTTAATGGAAATTAAAAATATTATTACTGAAATGTAACCTGTGTCAACTATACTCAAAATTTTTTAAAAAGTATAACTACTGAAATTAAAATTCAATGAAAGAACTACAAAATAAAGTCAAGAAAACATGGAGTAAAAGGAAAAATAATAAATTAAAAGATTAAGATATATAGATATAGATATTTAAACTTCATTGTACTTTAAAAAACAATATACAAGAGGGGCACCTGGGTGGCTCAGTGGGTTAAAGCCTCTGCCTTCCGCTCAGGTCATGACCCCAAGGTCCTGGGATCGAGCCCCACGTCGGGTTCTCTGCTCAGCAGGGAGCCTGTTTCCCTTCCTCTCTCTCTGCCTGCCTTTCTGCCTACTTGTGATCTCTGTCTGTCAAATAAATAAATAAAAATCTTTAAAAAAATAATAAAAAAAACAATATACAAGATATAATTTTTATAACTACAAAACCTGCCAAGAGATAAGAAACTCCTATTCAAGAGAATATAAACATATTTTCCTTGATAGAGTTACATCCCAATAAACCCAGCATACATTGAAAATATCCTAAGTTGAAAATACATCAAACCTACCAAATATTGTATCTCAGCCTTGCCTATCTTAAACATGCTCAGAACACTTACATTAGCCTACAATTGGGCAAAATCATCTAACACACATCCTATTTAATATAAAGTATTGACTACCTCATGTAATTTATTGAATACTGTACTGAAAGTAAGAAACAGAACAGTTGCGTGTATACGGAATGGTTGTATGTATTGATTATTTACCCTAGTGATCATGTGGCTGACCAGGAGCTGCCACTGTACAGCATCATGGGAGAGTATAATACTACATATCACTAGTCTGGGAAAAGATCAAAATTCAAAATCCCAAGTATGGTTTCTAGAGACTATGTATCACTTTTTATCATCAGAAAGTCAAAAAAATTGTTAGTTGAACCATCAAAAGTCAGGAAACATCTATATTCAATACAAGCAAGATACAATAGTATCTGCTTGTATACTTGGAGTATACAGTACTTGGAGTACTGTACTGTGTACTTGGGAGTACTCAGAAGATAAATGGAAACTAAAAAAAAAACTAAAGGGAAATTCTAACACTGAAAAATTTTTTAAATTCTTTGGATGGGCTTAACTTCTGGATTGCACACTGCTGAAGAAAGAGTACTAAACTTGAGGAGAGGTCAGAAGTGATAAAGTTTACACTAGGCATAAATTACTTTAAACATCACTTTTCAGACTCAAAATTATCTTGATTTGGATTTGATGATAAATCATTGTTACCCTAACTATTACATATGAAGTGGTAGCTTCTGAACCTCCAGATTTGATTTTTCCCAACCACTATGAATGAGATCAGTTATTTCTTTATAGATAATAGTGTGTAATTAAGATAATTCAGAAGTGGTAGGGGTGTCTGGACTCTAGTATAGCTGTCAGCTTCCCATCAGTGTGATTAGCCCAGAATATAAGTTAGCTTGCTTTTCTAATCACATATGCTATTTCATAAGAAGAATAAGCCCAGTAATTCCTAAAATAGATATTTCAAAAGTTTGACAAGTTAGAGCAAGCTATAAAAAAAAAGAAACACCTGTTTAAACTAAAATATTTTTCAAGCCTACCAAAGACATAACTACATTGCATTATCCCTGCTACATAGCAAAACACAAAGAAAAAAAAATACACTTACTTGTGGAGCATAAGGAATAACATGGAGGACATTGGGATATGGAGAGGAGAAGTGAGATGGGGAAAATCAGAGAGGGAGACAAACCATGAGAGACCGTGGACTCTGAGAAACAAAGGGTTTTGGAGGGGAAAAGGGTTGGATAAGCCTGGTGGTGGGTATTATGGAGGGCACATATTGCATGGAACACTGGGTGTGGTGCATAAAAATGAATTTTGGAACACTGAAAAAAATTAAATTTAACAAAAATTTAAAAATTAAATTGGAAAAAAATACATTTCTGAAAGAAATATTTCTTGCAAAGAGTTACTGAGTTGTTCTCCTGAATAATTCTATCTCTGCTTTGCTTTTGACAATAATTGGTCTGATAACCCTGATTATTTCCTGAAGTTTGAAATTAAGAATAGTTTAATTAAATTGCTCTCCTCCAGTTAATGGAAGTTTAATGAATAATGTTTAATTGAATTAAACATTTGTTCATGTACACATTAAGCAATTATTTAATAAATAAAATATAATAAGCACCATATACGTTTTATGGCATCTTTCTAATACAGCTTGTCTGTTTTTAAGGGTCTTTGTTCTCTTTCTCCAAATATTAAGATATATATTACACAAAACATAACAAAAATTCCAAGCAAAAATACAAAGCCATTCCTCTAAGGTATCCAGTAACATTAACTTAAAGGCCTATATTATAGAAAATGATTTGTGCCACAATATTTCAAAGTTCATAGTTTGTCTTTGTTATTAACCTACTTGTCTTTCTTCACGCATCTCCTAGCTCCTGGGGCTCACCTTTCCAATCCCGATATTCCATGCCCTCATGTTGCCCTTGAGATGTCAAGTGAGCCCATTTTAATGCCCTCTGTTCAAGCTTCCCTTACACTGAAGAATAGCAGGGATTAAATTACTTCCTTTTTCTCTCTTTCTGACTCCCATCAAAACTTCCATTAACTAGAAAAAAAGCAACTTAATTAAACTAATCCACATTGAATTATGAATGGTTGATTAATAGACTACTCAGCCCTCCCCAGGATATTTTTATTTTAAAAAAGAGAGAGAGAGAGAGACTGAAATCCAAGTAAATCTGTAATAGATAGAATTTTGAACAGTTCAAAAAAGTAGAGGGAAATATATAGGTTTCTTCCAGGGAGATATGTTTTAATAGAGGGGCCTTCTGAGGGTTCCTTAAATTATCCCTGTTGGTGGCCACCTAACTCAGCCTCAGTCCCTGACTGGGAGAATAAAGCATTGACTGAAATGCCCTTTTCCAGTTTTATAAGTGAGCAGCAAAGTACTCTCAAAGGAAGACATTTGACTTTGAAACAGACTTCAGAAGTTGAAGTATGGTTTATTACTCCTCCGGGTGAACTGAGAAATATAAATGCTTCTTTTAACTTGGAGTCAAATTCCTAAGGGCCATCCTTAAACACCAAATATCACTGTGACAAAGGTCAAATTCTCTGTCATGTGAAAATGACCCTACAGATACCCTTTTTAGATTAATCCTATATTTTTTTAACTTTTAATTGGAGGATGAGAGTGAGCACCAGAAATATATGATATAACCACATATTATGGAGACACAAATGAGAATATAATGGCAGAGGAGCCTCTACAAACTTCAAGGTAAAGTTCAGCCTCTCACCTCATCTATCCTAACTTTTAGATCACCTACACACACACAGACACACACACACACTCAAGTGATGGTAAAAATTACCATTTCCCAAATAGTATTTATTTACAGAGTATCCTCTTGAAATTTAGCTAAATATCACCTAAACAATTTGGAATAACACAGATAATAAAAATGCTAACATATTTTTATTGCTGACAAAATAGGTTAGAAGTGATTACAACTCCCTTTTGCTTTGTTTGACAGTGTATTTTTTTTCTGCCTTATCCAAGGTATAAAATAAAGAGAAGAAACTTTTTCCTTTTTCCCTCCAGTTTGATCGATGTAAATTGAAGCTGATCCTCCACTCTAGCTAATTATAAATTTTGCCCTCCTCTACAACAAGGTGACAACACAGACCTCTGTAGTGATGATAAAGGTCTTTAGCATTTTACTTTGTTGTAACAGTTGTAAAAATCCACAACTTGACCTTCATTATGAATCAGCTGCATTAATATCTCTGGGTTCAAGATCTTTTCTGCAGAAATATCAGGCTATACCTATTCCTTGGTGAACTTTTTCACCACATAAAAATATTATATTTTGTCTTAATTTTCAAAATTTACACAGTTGGCTGGATTAAAAAAAACTACCACCCAAGAAAGAGATATTTGCAATAACTATACTCCAAATAAGAAAATTCTAACTGAAAAAAAAAAAGAAAGAAAATTTTAACTGATATTTTTTTCCTTTTAGCTCAAAAAGTAAATTCCTCCAAGGAACCTTTCTACCAAACCATTAATTTAAGATTTGCCTTCTGAAAGCTTCCTATCCCATGGAATAGAGTGTTCCAGGGCAAGATAGGATATTTAACAAATGTATCTAATTTGACCTGTTTTTTTTTTTTAAGACATGAACCCATAAAGAAGGGGAAGAACAGGAGAGAAAACAATAGTAGCTAAGTTCTAGAAAGCAGAAACAGATCCACGAGCAGTAATTAAATTACCAGACCCAAGAATGCTCAATCTTAAGTGGCAGTGTGAGAAGCCAAGAATTAACCAATTATGCAAAAGATTCCCCAAAATGTTCAGCAACTGGTAGCACCAGTTTCTCTAGAACTGGAAGCAAAGTAAGGCAGGCAGGTGGAAATCTAAAATAAGTAGGACTGGACCAAAGTGATTTGAAAACTGGTTAGATACCTGCATGTCTTCCCCTACTCCACTTTTCTGAGTAATGCCCCTCACCACTGCCCACTTCCACCTCCACCACTCCCACTGAAGACTGGAAGGTCTTTAAATTAGGGAAATCCCAAGCAACTGAGGACATGGGAAACTTACTGAGAACAAGATTAAGTAACTGTGCATATAGGATACAAACTGCTAAGACATCTTCCTTCCACCCCCATAGCCCTTTCCTAGAGCCAAATGACTGACAGCTAGAACTTTTCCCTCCAGAAAGGAGATTAATATCTCTAGGGAGTTTGACCAACCCAACCAATGACCCATTCCTATCTACCACAGTAAAATTTAAATGTGACATTACTAAAATACTTGGAGCTTCCAAGAAGCTTTTCAGTTTCCTATTTAGGGAAGACAGACCAAAACAAACATCTTCTTTAAGAAGTAACTCATGGGGCACCTGGATGGCTCAGTGGGTTAATAAGCCTCTGCCTTCTGCTCAGGTCATGATCTCAGGGTCCTAGGATCAAGCCCCTCATCGGGCTCTCTGCTCAGCGGGGAGCCTGCCTCTCCCCCTCTCTCTGCCTGCCTCTCTACCTACTTGTGATCTTTCTGTCAAATAAACGAATAAAATCTTAAAAAAAAAAAAAAGTAACATAGGACACAGAGGCTATTCGGGGGAGGGGAGGACCAAAAGACAACTGACAGAGTGGGAAAAGATATTTGCAAATGACATATCAGATAAAGGGCTAGTATCTAAAATCTACAAAGAGCTTAGCAAACTCAACACCCAAAGGACTTTTTTTAAAAAATCAGAACGAGAAGCCAAAATATCTCATCCATGATACAAGAGACCAAAATGTCATGAATAAACATGAAAGGACCATAAAAAGAACTATCAGAAACTAAAAAGCATGATTTCAAAATCAGTACAAGGGTTAGAAGATAAAATTGGAGTGATTTCCTAGGAAGTAGATCAAAGGGATAAAAAGATGTGAAAAAGGGAGAGAGAGGGAAAAAATACAAATGGTAAGAGACCAGTTTAGGAGGTCAAAAGACTATAAATCAGGATTTGTAGGAAAACAAAACAGAGGAGAGAAAATCATCAACAAAGTAATTTAAGAATTTTTCATCTCTCCAACCAGACCAATTGAAGTTTGAGATAGAATTGAATTGGGTGCTCTTTAGTACAGTTTCTCCACATTTAATTTTAAGTAGAAAACAAATCTAGATCTAAGCCAAATATCAAATGTCTAAGCCAAATAGAACAGTTTTCACTTAAATTATTAGAATCTTATTAAATTATTAGAATCTTATTTGACTCATCTTTATACTGAGCTGGAACAAACTGACCCATCTCTCAATAAGGAATACCTTTAAAGAACTCTCATTGGTTAGTCCTCAATAATGTTTTTCTTTCCCTAGAAGAACAAAGAATCCAGCAGGTGGCAAAATTATCATCCTGGAGTCTTTAGCACAGATTGCCTCTTAGATTTTCTCGCAACTTGACAAAATACGAAATCTGCTCTGACCCATTTAGAACCCCAAAGCTTCATTACAAATATCACTAAAACTGGGAATGTGCAATTCATTAGGAACATGCTGGGATCCAGGGCTTCATGAAAGAATGGTCTAAATTATTTGAGGCAGTTGAAGAGAATCCTCTGAATTCCTTCACATTTCTAAAAATAAACAGGAGACTCTCTAGATAAGCTTAAGATACAGAAAATCAGCCTGGGTCCTAGGTTCTTTAATGCTCATCAGAATAAAACCTTTTGCACACCATCCAAACTTCTCAAATACAGAGAATTATGTTTAAAAACTATAGACATTCCAAGAGGAAATACTGAAAAGCAAATTTCCAGCAGATATTGATCACGTAACTTCACTCCAAAATAATTTATGTTGATATTTCCACATTATAAATCATAGTAGAAGCTTATAAACTCCTCCCCTTAAAAACATAAAATTGGCTATGCTGTATGGGAAATGGCTCTAGAAAACAATGATCTGGGGACGCCTGGGTGGCTCAGTTGGTTAAGCAGCTGCCTTCGGCTCAGGTCATGATCCCAGCATCCTGGGATCGAGTCCCACATCGGGCTCCTTGCTCGGCAGGGAGCCTGCTTCTCCCTCTGCCTCTGCCTGTCTCTCTGTCTGCCTGTGCTCGCTCTCTCTCTCTCTCTAACTAATAAATAAATAAAATCTTAAAAAAAAAAATTTAAAAAAAAAATGATCTGTATCAAGCTGCCTTAGGTTGACAGGGTAAATTACTAAAGATGGATAAAGTGATGTTTTTATACTTTATTACTTCAAAGTGTAAGCATAACACTTTTTTAGTATGCTTTCAGAGCTCCAGGACAGATTTTTTTTCATAACAAATCACAAATACCAACTAGCGGTCCGGAATGGTTACTCTGGTTATTCTAACAATCATTATTCACCTCTGTTCCACATCACTTAGGAACGGTTGAGAATAATTACCCTGAATAATTTCTCTGATCTATCTCTTTGGTCTATCATTAGCATTTGATCCAATCAACAAAAACCATGCTCACATAGATCATATATATTACCACTTTAAAATCTAAATCACAGGTTGCCTGGGTGTCTCAGTGGGTTAAGGCCTTTGCTTTCAGCTAGGGTCATGATCCCAGAGTCCTGGGATGGAGCCCCACATCCGGCTCTCTGCTCAGCGGGGAGCATTCTTCCTCCTCTCTGCCTGCCTCTCCGCCTACTTGTGATCTCTGTGTATCAAATAAATAAATAAAATCTTAAAAAGTAAAAAAATTGCGAGGGAGGAGTCAAGATGGCGGAGAAGTAGGAGGCTGAGACGACATCAGCCAGCAGGAGATCAGCTAGATAGCCTATCAAACCATTCCGAACACCTACAAATCCAACAGGAGATCGAAGAGAAGAAAAACAACAATTCTAGGAACAGAAAATCGACCACTTTCTGAAAGGTAGGACCAGCGGAGAAGTGAATCCAACGCGACGGGAAGATAGACCCCAGGGGGAGGGGCCGGCTCCCGGCAAGCGGCGGAGCACAAAATCAGAACTTTTAAAAGTCGGCTCCACGGAGGGACATCACTCCAGAGGCTAAACTGGGGTGAAGACCGCACGGGGACAACGTGGACTCAGGTCCCCTGGGGTCACAGAAGGATCGGGGGTGTCTGAGTGTTGCAGAGCTCACAGGTATTAGAGCGGGGAAGTCGGCTGCGGAGACAGAGCCGAGATTTCCTAGTGGTCTGTGACACGGACCGGTGCTCTGTGGCACTGGCCGGTGCTCTGTGCGAAGGGTCCCCACAAGATCCGGGGAGACTCCAACCCGGGAGAGCTCAGGGATCTACGGGGTCCGGAGACTCCAGGTGGGACTCTGCCAGAGACAGAGACGCTTGGTCACAGGCTGGGTGAGCTCGGACCACTCCCAGAAGCCAGTGAGACGGGACTGCTTACGCACGATTTTCTCTGAGCGCGGTCTGCGGGCGCGCGCGGTCTGCGGGTGCACGCGGTCTGCGGGTGCACGCAGTGTCGGCGGGCCCGTGGTGTCAGCGGGCCCGCGGTGTCGGCGGGCGCGCGCGGTCTGCGGGTGCACGCGGTCTGCGGGTGCACGCAGTGTCGGCGGGCCCGTGGTGTCAGCCGGCCCGCGGTGTCGTGGGGCGCGCGGTGTCTGCGGACCCGCGGTGTCTTCGGGCGCGCGGTGTCTGCAGGTGGGCGTGCGCACGCGGTCTCCGGTGCAAACGTGGGTTAGGGAGACTGGAGGGATTAAACGCTTTTCTCTGAAGGCGCACTGAAGACTGGGGCCCCTAGCTCTCGGCTCCTCTGAACCGGAGATTGGGAGGCCGCCATTGTCATTCCCGTCCTCCAGAACTCTACAGAAAGCGCATTCAGGGAACAAAAGTTCCTGAAAGCAAACCTGAGAGGATTACTTAGCCCGGCCCCTGGTAAGGGCGGTGCAACTCCGCCTGGGGCAAAGACACCTGAGAATCACTACAACAGGCCCCTCCCCCAGAAGATCAAAGAAATACAGCCAAGACCAAGTTCACTTAACAAGGAGAACAGCGGATTCTTATCTGGACAAAATGACAAGGCGGAAAAACTCACCACAAAAAAAAGAGCAGGAGACAGGACCGAAGGCTAGGGACCTAATCAATACAGACATTGGTAATATGTCAGATCTGGAATTCAGGATGACGATTCACAAGGTTCTAGCCAGGCTCGAAAAAGGCATGGAATATATTAGAGAAACCCTGTCAGGAGAAATAAAAACCCTTTCTGGAGAAATAAAAGAACTAAAGTCTAATCAAGTTGAAATAAAAAAAGCTATTAATGAGGTGCAATCAAAAATGGAGGCTCTTACTGCTAGGATAAATGAGGCAGAAGACAGAATTAGTGATATAGAAGACCAAATGACAGGGAATAAAGAAGCTGACCAAAAGAGAGACAATCAACTACTGGACCACGAGGGGAGAATTCGAGAGATAAGTGATGCCATAAGACAAAACAACATTAGAATAATTGGGATTCCAGAAGAAGAAGAAAGGGAAATAGGAGCAGAAGGTTTACTGGAGAGGATTATTGTAGAGAATTTCCCTAATATAGCAAGGGGAACAAGCATCAAAATCCAGGAGGCGCAGAGAACACCTCTCAAAATCAGTAGGAACCGACCCACACCCCGCCATCTAATAGTAAAATTTACAAGTCTTAGCGACAAAGAGAAAATCCTGAAAGCAGCACGGGACAAGAAGTCTGTAACGTACAATGGTAAAAATATTAGATTGGCAGGAGACTTATCCACAGAGACCTGGCAGGCCAGAAAGAACTGGCATGATATATTCAGAGCACTAAACGAGAAAAACATGCAGCCAAGAATACTTTATCCAGCTAGGTTATCATTGAAAATAGAAGGAGAGATTAAAAGCTTCCAGGACAAACAAAAACTGAAAGAGTTTGTAAACACCAAACCAGCTCTACAGGAAATACTGAAAGGGGTCCTCTAAGCAAAGAGAGACCCTAAAAGTATTACCAGAAAGGAACAGAGACATTATACAGTAACAATCACCATACAGGCAATACAATGGCACTAAACTCATATCTCTCAATAGTTACCCTGAATGTAAATGGGCTAAATGCCCCAATCAAAAGACACAGGGTTTCAGAATGGATAAAAAAACAAAACCCATCCATATGCTGCCTACAAGAAACTCATCTTAGACCTGAAGACACCTCCAGATTGAAAGTGAGGGGGTGGAAAACAATTTACCATGCTAATGGACATCAGAAGAAAGCTGGGGTGGCAATCCTTATATCAGATCAATTAGATTTTAAGCCAAAGACTATAATAAGAGATGAGGAAGGACACTTCATCATACTCAAAGGGTCTGTCCAACAAGAAGATCTAACAATTTTAAATATCTATGCCCCTAACATGGGAGCAGCCAACTATATAAACCAATTAATAACAAAATCAAAGAAACACATTGACAAGAATACAATAATAGTTGGAGACTTTAA